>JAHLSL010000078.1:478806-510757 GCA_025920805.1 Petroica traversi | reverse complement strand
TCACATGGTTTCAGCAGGAGGTTAGGAATATAAATAGGAGTTAAGAACCCCTGCTGAACCTGGAGCATGGTTAACTTTATATACTTGAGTAATATTTAAGTCAATAAGAATTCAATATAACATTAAGTAATCTTATATTTAGAGGAATAAAGCTGAGATTATTCTTCTCAGTTATATGCAATTACTTACACATCATTTGATATCCTTTTATTTTCTTATAATTTAAATTTACATTTCAGTTTTCCTTATGGTTTGCTGAACTGCATAAATGTTTGGTTTATTGATATTTTATGAATAATGAGGTCCACTGGAACATTCTTGTAACTCATAAAATACCAGCAAGCTCCACATTTATTCAACACAATATATCCTTTGGATTCTGAGTTGCTAAATGAAAGAAATTTGATCTTAATGATATTTGAAAGTAAGAAGATCACTCAGTAGTCTCACTTAATTGTAACAAGTAGAAGTATTTGTTTAATATGTCACACTATTATTTTTATAGGGGTATAAATCCATCTTATTTTAACAATTCACTTATAATGGTAGGGTCATATTATATATAAATAGTTCCCATATAAAAAAGCATATTTTTATTAACATATTTTTATAGCTCATTTTTTTAATGAATAAAAATTGTTCCTGTGTTTGACTATTTTATATTCTCATATATTAATATCCTATTATATTTTTACCTGTATGAATTACGGTCATATATATGTAAACAAATGCATAAAACCTCGATACTGTTATGAGAAAGGAGAAAAAAATCTCACTGTTTTCATCCTAGTCAGACTAAGCAAGGGTGTCCAGGGTTCTGAATCCTGAACAGGACATAAAGGCTTCAAGTAAATTCAGGTTTCAAAGCCTGAAGTCAGCTACCTCTAGACCAGTAAAATCTCTGGGTGATACTTCTGATAATAAATCTCTGGTAACTAAGAAATATACCTAGCATGTTTTATATATGAAAAGCAAAAGCATTGTCACAGCTACTTTAATTTGACAAGGCTGGATAGAAATAAAATTCTTCCAGCTTTAAGGCTGCCACAGACCTCTAGTTTGAAGAGCCCTACAGACTGAATCACTGATATTGAGAGCCTCTTCAAACCACCAATGAAACGGGGAAAAAAAAGCCTGAAATGTTTGCTATTGATAAGTGATGTTTTTCATTGCATGTGTGTGTGTTTACCCTCAATTTTGCTTTCTTATTTTCTATACAAAACTTTGACACATGACAAGCCAGGCTGTTTCACAATCACTGCCTCTGTGGGCAAAAGAAACAAAGGAGATTAGATGGCACAGCTGTAGCATGACATTTTAAATTATCTTTTAATTTAAAGGTTTCAATTTAACATTTGTTAAAAATTTGAAAATCTACATTCTCATATGGAAAGAAACAATGGGGTACACAGATTATGACTATCATATTTCAGATGTGAGGTTTCTTGCAACAGAATATGCTTCTTTAGTCTATAAAAGTTTTACAAGATTTATTCTGGGCAGACCTGGTTGTCTAAAGTTACCCTTTTTAGCCCAAATCATCCTCTTAATCAATCAAAAAATAACTATGTTTTCTGTCACTTTGAAGCTTTCAAAATCTTACACTGAATCTTATGGTTCAGCAACATACCACAGCAGGTGACACACTGCTTTTCCAAGGAAGAAAATTTAAAGTTAAAATTATAGGTTCTAACTACTTTTCCCTCTAAAATTTCATAGGTGAGAGATTGCATTTTAGCCTATTCCAAATTCCAAATACATTTAGTCTATTCAGGATTTAAGGCACCAGGAAGCTACTACTGATGTTTGATCTTGTTTTAGGTATAAAGTGGAAGATCTCTAACAGCCATGATATTATAATAGTAAATATATCTGCATTTGCACTCAAATATAAAGCATGTAATAACTTATTTAGCAGTTAATTAAGACAGGATCATTAAGACCTATTTACCCTTAGTATACCTCATAATGTTATCAGAATATTATCAAGGCTGCATCAGAGCTTTTTTTTTCTCAGCCTTCAGGAGAAAATAATAGCATATCAATGTGGTTTTACTATTGATTTTAAACCCTACAAATAGAAGAGGTGCTATCCATAGGACATCTACAGTGTTAGCAGTTGTTGAAGCAATGATCTGATTTTATTTAGTGTAATAATACTGATTCTTTATGTGTCTTAGGCAGTGCAGTCCTTTCAGGTGCAGCACAGCTTTAATTCTGATCCAACAGTTTTAATCTTTCACCCAAAAATTCAGTGTTGCATCATCCATGTGTACCTTCAACTATCACAACCATTTAAGGGCCAAAAAGTTATTGTCAGC
Organism: Petroica traversi; assembly: GCA_025920805.1. NCBI lineage: Eukaryota > Metazoa > Chordata > Aves > Passeriformes > Petroicidae > Petroica > Petroica traversi. The sequence continues at coordinate 508,436 of JAHLSL010000078.1, read as the reverse complement.
CCTATTGATTTTATTTTAACCTTTCTAAAGCAATTTAGGACAGACTAAGAAAAAGCAATTCATTCTAACCCATAATTATTCTCAGGTATTAAAAAAACTAGTTTAATGTAGTAAGGAGGCTCAAATGCATTAAAAAATCTCTTAGGCATCAGAACTAAATAAGTAATATTCGGGAAAGGACTGATTTAACAGAAGTCAGCCCCAAAGTCCATTAATAATTCCAGCCTCCAAATTTGTCTATGGACATTAAACCCAGTAAAATGCCACTGTTCAAACAGTAACAGAGAAGGTAAGCAAGAAGAACAAAAAAAAAAGTTCACATAATAGAAACACTTTTTCAAAAGTATTTGTTATTTTAGTTTTCAATATTACCGCTTTCAATGGGGAGTCATAACATCAAATGCAGCAAAACACATATATGACAGAAAAATTAATATCTTTTCAGGCCAATTGAATGCCAACTTAGTTATCCAATAATAAACTAAAACCAACATTTCTCAAAATCATCAGTTTTCATAACTTTGAATCAGATTACCAGAGCACTACTTTACACCTGATCTCATTTTTCTCTTACAATTATTGTTAATCTTAGAGAGGTTTTTTTCTTCGTTTTGTGGTTCAGGATATTGTATTTTTGAAGCAAGGTAGAGCTACATGATATGGGATCTTGCCAGCTTCCGATTAACAATAAAAATGTTAAGAGTATTGGACTACAATATAATGATAAGATTAAACTGTGAAACAGGTTTGATTATAAAAGACCTCATCTGAAAAAAAAAAGGTAATCCTGATGTAAAATGTTATATATTATGGCTGAGAAGAAATAATAAACTAACTTTTGCATATACTAAAAGTTAAAATATTCAATTATCTTTTAGAAGACATTCTTATCAGTGAAACACACTTGGCTCTACCAAAATAAAAGTTGCATAACTGGAAACAAAAAAGTTATAGCTGTGTCCTTCAACTTTTTCCAAGGTGCTTGTTGATTATTTTCTGGAAGAACATTTATCTTATTTCAGGGGGAGGAAAAAGAAACCAACTTTTATTTCATACAGTTATTTTCCTCTTAACTACATCATTCCTGTAAACGTCTTCCATGCAGACCATATTTTAGGATAAGTATTAAAACAGTAACCCACGGGTCTACATGAACATTTGCTTTTTCATTTTGGTTATAGAAACAATGCAGCACACAGCACCTTTTGGTTTGATTAGTCAGCCTGTTTCGAAGGTGTGAACTTTATGCTTTTGGTAAAATGCAGTTTCAGGTATCATGGTTGGATTATTCAGGCCTTTATAGAGACATTGCTACCTCCTAATTCAGGTTCCAATACAAACACAACATATTAGCTTCTGCAGAACGATCAAATACAGTGGCTATTTGAATTAGATAAAATCAAAACATTAAATTTGCTGAACGGTACAAATATTTGACTGACAATTCATTTACTCATCTCAGATTCAGAAAAGGTTTTGTAACACCCTTCTCAAACCTAGAACAAACTTTAGAACTTAATCCCACTAATCCTCCAAAGCTGAAAAACATAAAAAATATCAAATTAGTTTTACAGCATGTCTTGTTGGTCATGCAGGTCAGCAGATTCAGGCTGTAGAAAGCAAAGTGGTAGGTTAACGGGTCAAGCTGAAAGCTGAAATGCATTTTATTGTATCCAGGATCTAACCAGGCAATTTCTCTTCAAGGGATTTGAAAGAACTGAGGTTCACGGAGGCTGAGAGCCATCATTGTTTGAGTGCATTGGTAACCCCATGCTGACACCTCCTCCCTCCTGTGATTGTTTAACTGGTATTAACAAATCCCTCTCATCAGTACTTTTAAAATCTGTTACATTAAGGATGTCTCATGTTTTTCTGCTCAAGGCAGAAGCTGCTATTCTTTAGGCACCTAAGAACGTTGCAAAGGACACAGTTATAATTCACGACCACTAGTTTTCTGGCCCAGCTGAGCATACACAGATTTCTGCCAAAAAAAAAAGCTCATTGAATGAAATATCAAGTTGGGAGCTGTGAGCCAAAAGTTCAGTGCGTAGTCCTGCTAGTTTTTGGACCATGAGAACAAACCACATGCTGCTGTGAACTCAAAGACATTATTACTTCCATCAAAAGTAAGATTACATACCATCAGATGAATGGTAGGAGATACCATTGCAAAAGCCACAATGTTAATGAAAATATCTAATTTTATGGTCTGCTGCCGCCATAATTTTTAGATTTCAGAAAAAAATATTTTTGTTTCTACTCTAATTCTTTTAAAGATATTGCAATGGAGGTTTTCATTTAGATAATATGCATACCCTCATATTTGAAATTAAAAATATTCATAGATTTTCGAGATCACTAGGGAAAGCAATTATATTACATGCTGGTATGCTGTTGATCCTTTATAAATGTTTAAGCAGCACTCAGCATTTATTTTCCATTTTTCTTTCTGTATCTAACGAGGAATTCTTTAGTGGATTTCACTGTGAAGAAGAGCAGAATGCAGAGAATATTGAAAATAAAGAAATGTGGAGAATACTCTTCATGTCATCCCAAGTTTATTCTTCTAGTCATGCTATTTTACATTAAATAACCCAGATATGACTGCAGCTTTCTTTCTCCATGGACAACTGGCACTGCTAGTTCAACAACAGTCAGTTCTGTTACTCTTAAGAAAGGAGAAGAAAAATATGCTTTAATGTTCTTTTAAGGAGGTAGGACATGTATGACACTTCATTTGTCGTACATGTCCACCTGTATAAACGAACACAAACAGGTACTCTTTGTTAAAGGGGAAAAAAAAAAAAAAGACAACTAAAGGATCAGCAGACCTTGATTTTGGAAGAACACTCTTCATAAACACTTGGGTGCATAACTTCACGGTTAACTGAAAATATGCTAGTACAACATCTTTACAGGTTATTGTTACTTGGCCTGCAAAAGTCTAAAGCTATTCCAAATGTCAACATAAATGCTAAGAATACCTTCAGGCTAGGAAAAACCGCACTGAATCTGAGCTCATTTCATTTCATTTCATTTAATTTCATTTCATTTCATTTTATTTCATTTCATTTCATCAGACTTCACTCAAAGCAACTAAAAATACAAATTTAACTTTCACATGTAAAAAAAATATTTTCAGTTTGTCAACTGTTAGCTGAATTTTATATTATTTTCCTTACTTGCCAGCCTATGTAGCACTACAGACTTGGGGAAGAGCTGCTGGAAAGCTGCCCAGTGGAAAAGGATCTGGGGCTGGTGGTTGACAGTCCCTGGAAATGAGCCAGCACGTGCCCAGGTGGTCAAGGAGGCCGATGGTATCAGGATTATGGCAGTGACCATTCTTCTGTACTCAGCACTGGGGAGGCCACACCAGTTTTGGGCTTCTCACTACAGAAAGGACATTGAGGTGCAGAAACTTGCCCAGAGAAGAAAAATGGAGTTGGTAGAGGGTCTGAAGCACAAGTCTGATGAGGAGGGGCTGAAGGAGCTGGGGCTGTTTAGCCTGGAAAAAAAAGAGGGTTCAGGGAAGACTTCATCACTCTCCCTGAAAGGCAGGTGTAGCCTGGTGGTGAACGGCTCTTCTCCCAGGCAACAAGGGAGAGAATGAAAGGAAACCAGCTCAAGTTACAACAGGGGAAGTTCAGATTGAAAGTTAAGAAAAGTTTCTTCACCAAAAGAGTTGCCAGATATTGAAACAGCTGCCCTGGGAAGTAGCAAAGTCTCCACCCCTGGAGGACTTCAAAGGAGTGCAGATGTGGCACTTGGGGACATGCTTCAGTGGTGACTTGGCAGTGTTGGGTTCATGGTTGGACTCAATGACCCCAGAGATCTTATCCAACCTAACTGATTCTATGATAGTAAGTCCCCTCCTTTTAAAAGAAATTATTTGCACTAGAGTCATTGCTTTTTAGCAAGATGAGTCAACTAAACATCACCTTTACAGCTAAAATGTGGTAGTAGGCATTTTTTTTGGACCATAATTAAATGTATCTTTTCCTCCCTATTTAACGTCAATATTTTTTCTGCAGCCATTTTGCAATTGTGTTAATGTGCTTCTTAAAAACATGTTATGGTAACAGTTTTGCTACAGATCCTTGAAGAAGAGTCCTGTAAAACACAGAAGTTTTGATGCTTATGGAAGCTAATAGAGTTATTTCCACCATGTCTACATGCTGGAAATCAGACTCAATCACCTGGCCAGTGTGTTTTAAATTTGGCAATATTTCCACTCCATTGAGATCAGCAGATTGTTGAACATTCATGGGTCAGAACGTTTTATTAGAAGATCCTGATGTTATGTTCTTGCTCAAAAAAATTCATCATTGCCCTTTCCATCTGAAGAACTTTTACCATTTGAAAGATAATTTATTATATAATGTTTCATTTGATAGGCCCTGAACCTTCTGCTCACAACTTATTTAACATCACATTTTTCCTACTCTTTAAGTTCCAAAATCATGGTTGATTTCCCTGTAATGAATTATTAATAAAGTAAACCATTCCACTGGATGAATTAGGAAGGAAACAGAATAGCAAAATAGCCTTTCACCTTTAGAGCTGGGCACAAAAGTGTTATTGCTAAAGAAGGGTATGAACAGATGTATGAATGTTCAATTCTTTCACAGACCAGCAGTGGTTCTCTGGAGACATCCAGCCAAATTTAGTCATGGGACACACTGACTCTGTCATTCAGTACCATACAAGCACTGTAGGTTGGAGCCAGGGTAATGTGTTTTATCACAGTCATATAATCTATATATAAACAAAAAAATGCCCAGGTTTTGGTACAGATAAACATCCAAAAACTGAATTACAAGGGTTTACATAAGGAAAAATCCAAACCAAATATGTGACCTGAAAAAGTACATTGTTCCTTCATTAACTATTCAAACTATTTCTTAGTTCTTCTGAGTTCTCTTAACTTAAATTGAATTAATATACTAAATGATCACCACAAAATTAAAAAGCAAAGTAACAAATAAGAGCAAAAAGAGAACATTTGCACTGCAAATGCTAAAAGAAGCTAAGCATACAGCTTTTATAGCGAATTGCTGTACAGTGGCTGATGACAACAGAAAACATTGTAGTTATGCTTCAGCATGTTCCAGGGAAGATCTGCTGAAATCCCTATCTTCTATTTCTACATCCTAGAAGAAAAACACATATTCATGTTCAGAAATAGTATTCAAACATTCATTCAGCTGAATTAAAGCAGAAGTACCAACAGCAAATTTTACATCACAAGATAGAAGGTGGATGTTTTGATATATTGACTTCACCTTCCTTATCAGAATGTCAAGCATTCCTATAAAAGCAAATATCCAGCATACATCACATTTCTTAGAGTTGGTGAATTCTGTCTTGCTCGTACAAATTCCACAAGAAATTTCTGTATGCTTTTTCCTGGACTAAAAATCAGAGTTTCTAAGAAGAGTAAAAAACTGTGCTTCTCTTTATTCTAAGCTAATAACAGTTCCTGAATGAGTCTCTGCTATAATTTAAGAAGCCTAAGGGTGTAATTATACAAATGAATTATTGAAAGGTAATTTTACTCCATTTTGGCCATTCTGTTCAAAGCCTACATATTTATGCTGATTCTCTGAGGTAACTGATTTGGAAAACATAAATGTAAAGTATTATGCAACAAATTATGGTGCCTGACTTACGAGATTATTAATATTTTCTTTCTTACATTAAAAAGAAAAAACATACAGAATATTAATTTCAAAATCAGTAGGAGAAACTTCTCATTAGGAAAAAACAATCTCTTTAAAATCTCACTCTTCCCTAACATCGCATTATCAAAAATTGTAAGCTAACGTTTTAAATTTTCTTTTTGTTGTTTGCCTCTGAATTCTGAGCCTTGCAGGGCTTTTCAGGATCACCTTTCATAATCAAGAAAGAGAAGAGATTTTTTCTATATGAATTCTGAAATAAACATGGACTCATATAGCTCAAATTTAATTGCACTGTAGTAACACTTCTGATTAAAAGTCCCAGACCATGCAGGGGAAAAACTGCAAATGTTTCAACGTAAGGAACATCCTCAAGAAGAAATCCTCAGGTCTCGGTGACCTGGGAGTGCTTTTTTCACTGAATATGATCCTAGTAGGCCAGTGTTTCTTCAGTTTTTTCCACATTAGGAACTATCCAGCATGTTCTAAGGAGAATTCTTTCTTTTTTATTATTGCAAAGGCATAGTTGCTGTGATGGATAGCAACAGAAAAGTGCATTTGGAAAAATCAATAAGAGCAAAGGTGTGAAGGAGCTTGTTCTTTGTCACTGCAGTTTGGTTACTAAGATGAACAAAAAACTTACAGAACAATGATATACCAGAAGTTGATCAGAAAATCAAAGGCAAGCCTTTTCAAGGAATATCTCCTCTACAAAATTATGAGTCTTTTGGTGAATTAAAAGAAAACAAAACAAAACAAAAAAATAACCTAAGAAAAATTCCCTTTGACCTTTGGATAAAATAATTAAAAGTTATGATCTTCAATTGATGGAGTGCTACATCCTGTAAGTTGCAATTATAATTGTGAGAAATTTTCCCCCTATCTATGTACCAAAGTTCATTGTTAGATTATATGTGATTTTCTCATGGTTTCTCTTTGAAGATTGTGGTCATTGCATGATTACGTTGCACGAGGGGAGCTTATAGAAAGAGCCTCATGGCCTATAGAGAATAATGAGAACATTCTTACCTAACTATTCACCTACTTCAACCTGAGGTTTTGTCTGTTCTGATGTTCACTTCCAAAATATTTCTGAATCTATCAACAATAAACCCCTTCTTATTCTGTGAAATACTTCAGGTGAGTGAGACAAATGTGTTTACCTTTGTATTGTAAACTGATACCAATTCATTAACAGTGTTTTTAGTCTACCTTTACATGTTACAAAATTTAAAAAAGCAATACTGCTCTCCTAACTGCAATGTCACCTGTGTTGCAGCTTTGTAACAAAATAACAAAAAAACCTTCCAGTATCAGTAGTACAGAAGGTAAACAATCACCATTTCCGATTCACAGTTGTCTACTTAATTTTAGTCTTCAAAAACAAACAGAAAAGTAAAATGTGACATGTTTTGCAGAGATTTCAATAATACACCTCTAAGTGTCATTTTTGCTTAAAATTATTTCTTCCAAAAATACATATGCCAACCATTGAAATTTATTATATGGTGGAGGCTGTACTTCATCATTATGGTTGACAGGTAAACTTTTGAATTTCTTGGATTTGTGAGTATTCTAATGTATTACCTATCATAACATTGGGTTTTATTAAAGCCCACAAGTCCACACAAACTGCAAAAGCCTGTAAATACAGAAATGCCACTTGTATATAATGTATGAAACATGTTCAGGGCAGCTATGTCTGGAGCAAATGGATAAGTTATGGTTTTGAGCCTGTTATATAGTGTAATTTATGCCCAGGAATGCTATGTCAGCCTGGCCCTGAAACCAGCTCTTTATCAACTGGTAATGTGAGGAGCAGTGTTTAATTAACCAATTTACTGCTCACAGTAAAACATGAACCAGCCAATGCAACACTTATGATGGTGCCACGAATACATGCAGAAAACAATTCAGCACAGCAGGATAGGATGGAAAAGGAAAAGGAGGTGTTCAGTGGATCAATTTGTACAGGACTAACAAAGCCAGTGAGCTACTGAAATGTGACACCATGCTCATACTCCCACAAAAAGCCCCTCTATATGCCCACAGAGACTATCAATGCTGTTTCTCTGGCTGCACAGATCAACCAATTTTACATCTTAGAGGCATTCTTTAGTATCATGGCCTCTCCTTGCTCTCAGCGAGGATGGCTGAATTGACTTCTGCCCCTAAAGGTTGCTAAATCCCAAAATCATCATGAATCACAGCTCTTAGGCACGGTAGTTCATAGATCAATATATTAAGACAGACTAAAATCAATGGTGGTTTGCATTAATATGCTAAATTTTGAATTGCAGCACTTTAGGACCAGACCCACTGCTCTTCAGCCAGTTTTGGGACTTGTAAGTGCCACTCAGTGGATGTGATGGACAGCTGGAGGTGATAACCTCTTAAATTGTCCTAGCTTGGACTCGTAAAGCTTTTCAAAGAGAAATCATTAAAAAGAAATACCCTGACCTTCCCTATTTCCTAGTCCAGCTTTCTACACTTAGAAAAGAGCAACTTTTATTCATAGTAGGTGTCTGCAAACTCTTCCTCTCACTTTTCTCCATTTTTTCTCAGTTAAATTGCAACTAAACAGCCAATATTTTTCTTTGACCGTTGTTCAAGCCTTGTCATTTTGCTCAGTAAATCACCTTATCAGTACCTCTCACTTTCTGTATTAAATTAATTCACCTCTTGACTCTGAACAACATTAAAACATAAGTGAAAAACTAGAAGTTTTCAGCTCAACAATTTTTAATACATGAAAGTTATAACAATATCGCTGATTATGCTAATATTTGGAGTTCAGTTTTGATTCAGAGACATATTCTGTAACTTGGAAAACTAGACATGAGTTGAGAAAAAAGATCTAAAATATATATTTTGCATGAATGTCTGTTAAATTCTTTCAGAAATCTTACAAAAATACTGCAAAATACTAATAATTTTATATCTATTATATCTATAATTTTATGTCTATATATCTATCAAATTAATACAAGGCAAGAGGACACCTGAATAGCTAACTTTTCTGTCATATGGTTGCCCAACAGAATGAGCTAATTACAGGAGCTTTTTCTTTGTTTATTGGGACAAAAAAAAAATAAAAGGTTTGGGGTTTTCTGTTTATTTGTTCCTATTTAAATACAGTTGTGGAGGACACTAAATGTGTAAGGTAGGAAGCAGATGAGTCTGACCAAGATTGTTCATGCATTCAGGGTTTGTAGTCTCAGGCTGAGACTACAAAAGAATTTTCTCCCAGACTGAGCTGCAGGAATTTAAAAATATTTTCTCTTTCTCTCATAGTCTGAAGGGTTAGTTGTGCACTTCACAGGTTCTCCTGACAGTTTATTCTAACAAATTCCTCTTGCTGCTTCATCAATCTACATCATCAATGATGCTCTTCAACTGTTTTACTGCTGCTCCATAGTTTGGGTAGGATTTTTTGCACTCCAGTTGACTACAGAGTTTCTATGCCTGTACTGCAGCAGGAGTACACAGAGGGAAGTAGCAAACTCCCAGCCCCTGCAGCCTTCAACTTAGAGTACATGGAACACAAACAATCTTCCCATGCAGAATGGTCTTTGGTTCCTGACCTGTACAAAGACTTCCCAACAGCTGACACCGCACAAGCTGTCTATTCATGTACTGTAGGCTGTCACAGGGACTCACTCTCCATTTTCCAAATCATCTTTTGGCCAAGACTGACTACAGTGCTGTGTAAATCATAGAATCATAGGATGGTAAAGATAAAGTGGTTGCACCCCCCCTGCCATTGACAAGGACACCTTCCACCAGAGAAGCTGTTCACAGCCCGACCTAAGTAATCATCAAAGACTGTCTACACATACAATTAATTCTGGAGAAAGTCAGTTGCATAACTGTAAAAAAAGCTATGTGAACATAACACAAAGAGGTTAATGAGAGGAAATCCAGATCTTTCACTCCTCTCTTATCCATAAGTCATTTTGCATTTGAGACAATAAAACTGCAGCTCTGTTCTTGTGCCTACCTTTCTGCAATGAAATCCTTTGGCGGTCTCTTTGACAATTTTTACAGCTCCTCATCTTATTTCAATAAGTCACTTTCACATTATCTACTTCCCAGATACTGCTGGGCATTATCCCTTGGTTTTTTGGTTGTTTGTTTGTTTCTTTTTTTTTGTCTACTCTGCTTCTCCCTGCAATGATCTACAGCATTTCATGGTATCTTGAATGTTTTACCTGAAAGGAAGAGGACACATCCTTCCTTCCTGCATGCAGCATTGCTTCCAAAACACAGACACAGCTCAGCCATTCTTAGTCTAGGAAAAAGAATAAAAAAAGGTTTACAAACTTTGTAATATAAGGCACAGAAAAGAACATATGGCACTGCCAGAGCTGGGCCAAAATTGGGATAAAAGAATTGGAAGTAGGAGTGAAAGGAGGAGAACCATACTTTTAAGACAGAAAAGACATGTCTAACCAGACTGTAACTCACAAGCTAAGAAGAACAAGACAGGATGCCAGAACACAACTTCGTTTCATGTCAACATGGCAACAGTGATAAAAATACCAAAACTGAGACTAAGGATTCTTTTTGAAGCACAGACCTGGCATCAGAAACTTTTTTGTTTGCTGGAAATCTGTTCAGGCAGTACATAAATCATTCAGACTCCTTTAACCCTCTTCCATCTCCCCTAACTGCTGGAGAGCAGGAAGTTTCCCAGTGCCACAAGGGCACAGAATGCTGAATAATTGCTACCTTGCTTTAATGCTGCAAGTCCAGCCATACATGTGCAGTTACAGTCCAGCTCTGCCTGTTTCATAAGGGGTGGGTATGATGACCTCGACCATATTCTGACTCCAATTTCCACAAGCAGCTTGTTAGTCTTTTACCAGTTGCTGAGAATTGTAACCAGTGCTCTGAATATAGATGCCTTCTTCACTCTACAGTTTTCTTGGTTAAAATGAAGCCACTTGCATACCTCCCACCTTTGCCACCATCACCTCATGCACACACTTTTCATAAGCAAGGTAGGAATCTGTGACTGTACACAGGGGAAAGTCAGGTCTCTTTTGCTAACCTCAGTGTTCCCTTCATTATCTGCCTTGACGCATCCCCTACTCCTTACAAACACCACACACATGCCCACAAAAAGAAACACAAAACATCGTAGGTTTTGAGCAATTGGTAATATGATAAAAATAAAAAGGGAAGCAAAATGAAGACAAGGAAGGGAGTTCAGAAAAAAACTCACAAACACTTAAGGTGTGCACAATGGCATCGCTAAAGTGTCTTCAATTTTGTAAAGATAAAAATCTGTGAAATTCCTTTGTAAAAGCAAAAAAACCCAAAAACCAAAAAAGACCAGCATAACCAAACCTGTTTATTGGGCCTTTATTTATTTATTTATGACCAGTACATGTATTTGAAATGCTTTTTTAAGTGTAAATTTTAGAGGTGGGGTTTTCTTTGTTTTTCCAGTCAAGCTCCTATCAACATAATTTCTCATTCATACCGAGGCATATAATAGTAATTTCCAAAGCATAAACAGGCAGCCAGTCACAAATGCAAATTACTGGAAACCATTACCCTTTTTTCCCTTAAAAGCCTGAAATGAACAACACAGCATGACAATGGTGTCTGAAACCACTGCTGACAACATGAACTGGAATTTTAGAGAAAGAAAGTGTACTAGCCATAATACCACATGAAAAGACCCACATTGTGCTGCTTGTTTTGTAGAAAAGCATAGCCCTCTAGACTGTGTGAAAAAACATGTTATTTCAGTGAACATCATGAATATGTACCCTTACAAGACTCTACTTGCCTTTCTCTTATAAGTGTATGGGATTAGTTCCCATGGATTAGTGCAAGGCTGCCTGAAGAACACTAGATGTAATTACCAACCTGACCTCATCATAAACTTTATTTCCTTTCTCCCTCAACTTGTGCCCTCCTAATATTGTTAATTAGATACCTGGCCTCATGCAACCTTCTTAGTGATAAATGCAATGCAGTACCACAGCAAAACTGCATAAAGACCACATCTACCAGCTCTGTGTGCAAAACTCTGCGGATAAAAAAAAAAAGAAAAGGATTCACCGGCTTCAGGAAAGACACTCTTAACACAGAAATGCAAGCCATACATGGAAACAAACAAAAAACCAGTCAGAAACAACTGCAATGGAACATCTTCATGTCCTCACACCAAAAAAAAAAAGAAAAAGAAAGGGGAAATAACCACTGTCACTAAACAGTGCAACAGGACTACAGCAGGTGGGGTTTTTAACATTCTCTCTCCAGACTACAAATTCTCCCCAGCGAATGTAGCTCAGAATGGAGAGACAAGGAATCCTATACTGCAACAAGTAACAGACATTACTTAGCATATGCCAAATCCACCACTCGATTTATATATCCAGTTAGAGGCCTTAAGGCTCTTTTCATGTGCCAAGAAACAAAACCAGCAGGACAGCTGAAAGTAAGCCTTTCTAGACACTACAATATTCTGTTCTCTTTAGGGAATGCCTCAATTCCAAATGTCAGCATGAACATCATCCCTTTGAATGCCCTCATAAGGAGTGACTGACTCCTTGTCACCCTCTTTCTTATACCTCTTATATAATTTTATGATGTTGGTTTGTTTTTTTTTTTTCATTTTTACTTTTCCCACTGATTCTACCTTATAAACACAAAATCTGAAGAGCTCCTATGAAGCACAAACTTTCAAGTCAGCCAGATAGATCAATGTAATATACATGGAGCCTCAGATTTCGTTATTCAGACATCAAAGTAGATTTGGTCTCAAACACAGGATGCCAATGAATTAATTTCACGATATTAAAAGCTAAATGTACACACACTGAAATTTCTTGTGTACAAACAGAAAACAGACATGGGCAGATCAGTTTGTCTTCCTTATAACTTCAAATGCTCTTATGGGCCTTCAGGTCTTAGGATCTAACATTAAAATATTTGAGGTCAAACAAGATTATCTTTAAAAATGTCTTGTTCTTTTTCTTGTCAGCAGAGGCACACTGTACCGTATTCCATGTAAATTGGAATCTGTTTTAGAACATCTGTGATATAAATCATATTTCAGTGCCCAGAAGATACTGTTCTTTTTCTATTCATTCAGTACTGAGGTTCACTCAATTTCCATGTCTAAAAGTACTTCTACTAAGAAAAATGTCCATGTTCAGCAGTTGAACAGAGCTCTTCAAAGTTTTATCTTATGTTCATATTTTTAAGTTCTCTTATAACACCTACTGATTTCAGCAGGAATGTTCCTAACAGCTTACCTTAAACATGAGCAGTCATTGCAGCAGGAGGCCTCTGAACAATAGTCTATATTAACAATGTTGTGCATTGCAATAATCGAATTTTCAATGTAAATTTCCCCCAGAAAAAACAATATTCTCTCCATTAAGTCACAGCAAACAAAGTTAAGTCTGATTCATTTTATCCCTATTTTTAAAGCACTTCTTTAAGTATCTCCCTCAGGCAACAAAGAATTTGCAAAGAATTTTGGTGAAGCAGTAAAAAGATCTCACTTTTAATGTTTCTTAAATCTTGCTTGTTTATTTTTTTTCAACTTCACAGCATTTTTAACACGCAGAAGAAAGCAGATCAAAGTGGAATACTTGCTGTTTTCTCCCTACATTGATATATGCTAAATATAATATCCAGGATATGACAAGATAATAGATTCAAGCAAGGAACAGGACCACAGTTCCAGTTGTGTGAAGCTGCCTCAGAATACACAGAGTATTGTGGGAACTCAAGAATGACATTTGCTACTATTTTACCCTAAATATTTTATTTGCAATTCAGGAGTACACTGACACAAGGAATTACATTTGGTTTTACATTTCTAACATGAAATTATAACTTTTCAACATAATTGTACTACATTCATATTTCTCTTAGGTTCACAGAAAAGGCATTTATGTGTATTAAAAAAGGGTTAATTCACTTATTATGGCAAAGAGATAAATGAAAAAATCACACTAATTTTAACACTGGAGATGTTTAAATAAAGGTTACTAATTCTTCACTTCAAATCTGAGTCACCTCTAAATGTCTATTTGTATTTTAAGGGTTTATATTTTATAGGTGGAGGAAAGACTTTTTTACCTCATTTTGGAATTTAGGTAACACAAATGTACTCAGCTTTGGGTTATTTTTTTTTTTCTTGCTCATGAATTCTGTAAAACTGAAAAAAGAATTTAATGATTGACAAATAATAACAAGGAGACTGTAGTATTTAATTTTCTTCATTTTGACTGGTCTAAACAAGGAAATAAATATTCAAAATATTTTCATGTAAGATGAATGGGTCCTTTTTCTCCAGTACCCAAAAGAAATTCAAGAAATGTCACTCCTGTGAAAAGCATAAATCCATAACAAGCAATCCTTTTGTAATCTTGCTATAAGAGTCAGAAAAAAACCCAGGTTAATAAAAATTTAGGCACAGTGTGAAGGAAGACAATCATATATGCAGCTATGAAATTTAAATGGCTTCGGAGTTGCTTCAATATGTTTGAAGCTGACAAATATGCTGCTCTTCCTCATGAAGACTAATTTTTTCTATCCTGTCGACTTTTATTAACATAAATACAAATATTAACCATACACCAATAGCACAATTACTTTTGCTTTTGGAGCACTAATTGTTCCTAAAGTATCTCTAATCCTTTATAAAATACAAATATAAACATGTCTTAACTCACACGTCAGAGCTTTTCTTTTTTTTCAGAAGCTTAAGACAATAGAGTAATTAAGATAATGCAGAAGCTCTGATATCAAAAAAGTATTTCTATAAGCAATTCAAGGAAGCCAGAGCTTGATTATAAGCATCAGCAATCTGACAACCACAAAATAGTTGCATACATTTTTGAGTGTATAAGGACATGCTAATTGACAGTAGATGGAACAATTTTATAGTCCCATCAAGCCACATAAAGGAGATTGTCTAAATTCTAAGCTTTCTTTCTCTTGGATATAATTTTTGCAACAGAGGGATGAAATATTCTCGATTATATAAAGGAAATTATCTTGACTCTCTTATCTCCTATGCAAAACACACTAGCCCTTTTAAAATGATTTTTTTTTTTGTTTGTTTGTTTGTGTGTAAGTTGCTTTCTGTGAGAAAGAGAAGAAAGAAATCCAACAAATACAATCATACAGAAACTCCAGAAATTGCTTCTTCCTGTTACTGAGCAAAAAGTTTTATTTGCTCATGAAAACTGACTTTTCTTTCTTCTGATTTTACCTCATTTTTCCTGATGCTTATTTGTCTTGTTTTTATTCTTTTATTCTCATCTGTCCTTGCTTTTATTCTTTTGCAGACGTCAAGAATTTGCAATGACTAAAATTTTCCATCCAAGTTAGAATATATGCATGCTTTTTTCCCCTCTCTTTTTACTGCTTAGAATGTGGACAACCTAAAGCAGTTCAGCTAAGACAAATCTTTTATCTAATTGAAAACTCACAGCCCCTGGTATTCTTTCATTACTGGGATTCATAGGCTCTAATTCATCTTTAGTTCTCAAACCCAGAGGCTACAGAATAACAAGAATTAAGAGAGTTGCTTAAGGAAAAATCCTTCTAGGAGTAAGTCTAGTTGTCAATATTGAAGAGATAATCTAATAATCTATGATCCCACAGAGATTTATGTTTTCATTTAACTTGGCTAATTAGACCTACAACTCTAAGGATCTGCAAATACCATTTAATGCTATTGATGGCAGAAATCTGACTGAAAGTAAAGCTGTGACATTAGTTTGTGGTAAATTTAGATCATCTCTTTGTCTTCTAAATACTTTATGACAAAAAGCAAGTCCTTTGAGGAAGTTACTTCTAGCTCTTGTAAAATAAGGTCAAAATGGGTCTCCCTTTAGGTCCCTTAAAAAGAGTCCTATACAAGTTTAAAGAAATAGCTTAATTAAAAAAAAATTATTCAAATATCAGGAAGCTGGAAAAAGAAATGTATTGATAGAATATTTAAAAAAATAAAAATTTATAGTGTCTTGATAGTGGCCTTTGAAGTTCCTCTTAAATATACATTTTGAACAAGGAGAAATACAGTTTCTATTCATGAGGTTTTGGTGACAGGAGTTTTGTACTTATTTAGGCACCTTTCTTTCAAGTCTGTCAAACAAACAACTTAATATTATACTAATTTCTCTCATTTCAACTTCAGAACAGAGTAAAATAGAGTAGAGTAGAGTAGAGTAGAGTAAAGTGGAGCAGAGTAGAATAGAGTACAGCATTTCAGTTGGAATGGACCTACAAAAATCAAGTCCGACTGCATGATCAACTCAGGGCTGACCAAGAGTTAAAGCATGTTATTAAGGGCATTTCAGAAATGCTTCTTAAACAACAACATGCTTGGGGCATTGACCACCTATCTAGGGAGTCTTTATTCATGCCTGATCACCCTGTTGCTAAAGAAGAGCATTCAAGTGTCAGGTGTAGACCTCCCCTGGCACCCGCTCCAATGTGTCTGTCCTATCACCGGGTAACAAGAAGAAGATCCCAGCACCTTCCTCTCCTTATCCTCTCCTCAGGAAGCTGCAGAGAGCAAGGAGGTCTTCCTTCAATCTCCTTTAAACAAAACTAGACAAACACAAAGTTCTCAGCTGGTCCTCAGCTGAGAAGGGCTGGCAGGATGTTCCTGCCAGCCCTTGAGGATTCCTTGGTACTGACTGCAGCCCCAAGAGGTCTGTCAGTTGGGAATTCTGTTCTTTCCTTCTCGGTTTCCCCCACTTGCAGCCACCAGAC
The DNA here is from genome assembly GCA_025920805.1 of Petroica traversi. Classification (NCBI taxonomy): domain Eukaryota; kingdom Metazoa; phylum Chordata; class Aves; order Passeriformes; family Petroicidae; genus Petroica; species Petroica traversi. Next base: position 492,000 of record JAHLSL010000078.1, on the reverse strand, counting down.
ACTCCCTTCAACCATCACTAAACTGAATGGATGCCTGCAAAGCCTTAACACCACTGTTATTTTACCCATGTTTGCTCCCCTGCATGCAGGCTTGACAAAAGCTGGCCTGGTCAAGCAAAGAGTTTCAGAATAACTGCCTACTTTCTCATGTCTTCTACTAATGTTATTTTCTTAGAAAAAACAGAAAACATTGTCTTCTATAAGCAGCAGAGAAGATTATGTCAAGTGTGAATGCTACAGTTACTCATCAATAGAAAAAACAGATATGTTGATCCCTTTTTCAAGTCAAGCTATTCTTGAAAAAGAAGTAGCGATCCATATTTTCAGTAAAAAATAACTGCAACATTATTTTTTGTGTAAAACTCTAAACTTTAAGAATAAAAATCTATCTACATATACATACTCAATATCTACATATGTTTACTAACTTAGTACTAAATGAGAAATTTGGTAATTACATAACATACTGAAATTTCATTCTTTCAGTAATCAGCACCAGTAAGAAGAAACAATACTTGCAGAATACTGAATGTGAACAGTGAACTCAGCAGGTGCATCTTCTATTCAGTTGCAAGGAACACTAGTGTCCATGGGCCCTGTTTACAGAAATGTTATTTATGTCCCAGCCAAGTTAGGCAAGAAATCCAGAAACTTTAAGTGTTTTCTGACTTCATTTGCTCAGTGAAAACCAGAGATGAGAAATCTCCTCAAAATTCCCTCATTTTGCACAGCAGTATGCATTATTCAATTCTGAAATCAGTGAAAAATATACTGAAGGAAGGTGGAGCACCATATCTTTTAAGGTTATATGGATTTTTTTTTTAAAGCCTCAAAGATCAAGCTGTGCTTTGACAGCCATTGCAGTAGCTGTACATTACACAGGCAAGAGTTAAGCAAGTTACATGCTTCAATGAACTTCAGGTACTTTTGGTGCACAATCAATAAAATGATTTGTCAGATTAGTTGAGAGATGAGTCATGTCATGGAAATAATGAGTAGTGTCCACTGCAGGTTGCAAGAAAGGCCTGGGATATCATATTGACTATACAGACTATAAATAAATGTTACCTTCCTTGAGGCCACCTCTATTGTCCTCAGCTCTTCACTGACAACTGTCTTTAGGTTGGGAGCAGTGTTAAGGAAATGTAAGATTAAATACAGCAGGTACTTTTACTGGGAAGTCAGCCTGGTATAGCCAAATAGTCTTGTCCTGCACCGTGGAGACAAAACAGCTTTGGGGCTGAAAGTCCAGTTCAGAATCTCTGTGTTTTATAACAATGGACACAATTCTGTATTCTTATCACTACACTCATTTCAGGCACAAGCTGACACAAAGAGACCCCTTCTGAATGCATTTCTGAGAATGTCACACTCATTTTGAAACTTTGTAAGTCTGCAGGCTGGAAGGAATGAAATATATTTCTCAGATTTAGCAACAGAAGACAGGAGTGAATAAAAAACAATATATGTATATTATGATGAGCATAAACAAATGGTCTCAAGCCATCATTAATATGCTGTTGGGAAACTGAAATTTGGCATTGTCTAATGCCTAGTGACTGAAGCAGAAACATACTGGTCTAAAAGAAATGCCGTTTTTACTTGTACTGAAAGTGTGGAAAAAAGCCCCCATATTTTCAATTAAGAAGTGTCTTTTTATGAGTCATTATGATTGTATTTCAGGTCTTTTTGATTGCTTTTGAGCTCTTAATTTTATGAGTTATCTCTTTAGCATCAAGTTACTCTTAAAGTCTACTTGTTCTCTTTATTTCTCAGTGTAGGAGAAATAATTGTTATGCAACTGTTTAGCTGAAACATGAACTATCGGACAACTCTGAGGAAAGATGCCATCCTTCCCATCTACTAACACCATAATTTTGGGAGCTAGCCAGGCCCAAGGATGTAAATGCCTTAAATATTGTTTGGAGGGAACTATTAAATTATTTTAGAGGACCAAACAGAAGTATGAAACATAGTTAATAAGCACTAAGCTGTCTCAACAGGTATAGTAGCATCTCTCCAAAAAAGCAAAAAAGCAAGTTCTCATTTCTTAGCTGCATGATGGCCACAGGCGTCTCTAAACAAGGAAAATTCTCTAAGTCAGGAATATAAGATCTGGGAAGTCTTTTACACATAAACTATAAGAATTGCTTCAGTGATACTTAATCCTAAGTGTTTTGCCATTAATACCATCACACAAAGACCAGGCTTGGGAAAACACTTCAATGGCTGAGTTACACTTTTTCTCTAATTCATTAGCTTTTGTCCTGTTTTAGGAAGAGTCATCCTGTTTTCCATTGAAAAAACTTGAACAATTGATTCTGTAAAATGCTACCTAAACATAAAAAAAATAGGCAGTGTGTTGTTCCTTACCATGTGTCTGAAAGGAAAAATTCACAGACATGGAGTGAACCAGATGGAATGACAAAGGAAATTGGGAGTCATTAAATTGCAGAGAGGGAAAAAGATGCTGTGGAAAAAATTAAAGAGCTAAAAGGCACATATGACACATAAATAAAAAAAAAGAACCAGGGAAAATACTTTTGTATCTCCCTGCAAACTATTAGAGGCATAAAGAGTGAAAAATGTTTTGAGATTTCTTTTTTATTTTGTTTGAGGTTTTTTTGCTTTGTTTTCTGAAAGACAGTTTTGCCAAAAGATTTACGAGAGTCAGTAGCAGTTCAGATAAAAGTGTCTTAAAAATTCTTCCTGTAAGACATTTTCTTGTTTCATTATTTTATTCTCACAGAAAAGTGTTGCTTATTTTCTCCCTCTTTGAAGAAGAGAAAGACTATCAACTACCACATTAAAAAAATAATAATAAAAAAAAGTCTTTGAACTAAAATTAGCTATGGTATTTCAAGCTGTTATTATTAAGCTGCAATCTTTTGTATTATCAAAGGAATGAGTCAGTGTAAACCCAGTATCACTTATTAGTTCTTAGGATTATCTGTAAGTGTAAAGCTGGCATAAGTCAGTGTGTTACCCACAGCTGTACAGCTGTGTTGATACAGGCTTTTCCTGCTCTCACCAATTGCTAAAACTCAAAAGACACTTTCTAAACCTGCGTAGAGCGCAGCCTCTGCTCCAAAACCTCTGTTCTAGGACACCTGGACACTTGACACTCTCACAAATCAAGGCTGCTGACACCACTCACAGGGAACAAAGCACTCATCCAAACCAGCAGCTCACCTTCTCACTCTTCCCAGAGTGCTACAGACCATTATAACTTAATTTACCTGTGACTCCTTTGTTTTTCTAGAGCCTACTGCATTATTTAGCAACTTAAAGTTACACAGATGTGACCAAGGCTTTTTCTGGGTGTGGATGCCTCTGGGTAGGATTCACCCCTCCAAACAAGGGCAATGGAGCTGGGGAAGGGTCTGGAGCACAAGTCCTTTGAGGAGCAGCTGAGGGAGCTGGGGGCATTTAGGCAGGAGGAAAGGAGGCTTAGGGACAATTTTATCACTCTATACAGCTCCCTGAAAGGAGGTAGCCAGGTGGGGGTCAGCCTCTTCTCCCAGGTAATAAGTGATAAGTCGGGAAGAAATTACCTCAAGTTATCCCAGGGGAAGTTTAGATTGGATATTAGGAAAGATACCTTCACTGTAAGGGCTATCAAGAATTAGAATAGACTGCTCAGGGCTGAGTTAGATTTATTAAACCATATGGCTAAAACTAAGACAGCAGTGTTGAATAAATACCCAAAAATGCTGAGAAATTAATTCAAGGTTGGAATACGTTATTTGGTAAGAAGGATTTGGAATTTGCATGTTTTGACCCCACATCTACTAAGAAAAGTTTATCTTGGGCACTCAAGGTTGTATTTGCATTGTTAATTTTTCCTCATCCTGACAGAGCCCAAGGCCTACTGTCAAACCTGCTGTTCACCCATGCCATACAGCTCTGTCTTCCAAACAAATTTTCCAGCTTCAGGTTGGAACCTTGCTTAGAAACTGCCAATTCACTTTGACAGTGTCCAGAAAGAGTGACAGGAGGAGAGCTGCAGCTGCACGAGCCTCTGTGTTACCCCATGTGCTCTGCAGAGGGGCCAATTCCTTTCTATCCTGTGCATGCTTATGCTGAAGTTGTCTGGTTAAATGCACATGGAACTGAGGAATTAACCAGGCATGAACAATCACCAAAGTGATCCAGCATCATTCAGAGTCAAATGAAAGGCCAGCTAAGGTGTGGATAAAACTTGACTCAACAAGTTCCTTAATTACTGATCAAGCACATTACAGACTGCAGCTTCTTTTATGTTCTGTCACTTCCAGATTAACAATATATTTGTTCCTAGATCAGTTTTTAGAAATTTCAAAAATTTAAGGTTCTAATTACCTCTCAGCGATAGAGTGTTAGAGTGCAGAGATAACAACATAGAGTGTTGTTATTGCTCATCCACAGGATGCTCTGTGGCCCTGTATGAAAACATGCAAAAAGATCGCATGATCACGATTCTGCACAAGAATAATTCTTCTTGACAGATGTGAAATTATTGCCTGTTGGTCAGAAAATTCTCACTGGAAATTCTTGCATTGTCATCAGTCCCATCTTCAACAGTCTTTTTTCATATTTTCTCTGATCCATAACTTCTCATAGTCTGAAAAGTACCAAATAGCAGAAGAAGCCTTCTGAAGATCAGCTCAGACAAGTTAAAGAAAACATTCAGATGAAAAGAAATATCAAATAATAACAATTTAATGGTAAACTGCAGTCTGTTTTATTAGAAGAGAAAGTGAATACACTAAATAAATAATCCTGTGAAAATTATTCACTCAAGTCTAGCACAAATTGTAAATTTTGCAAGTCCACAAAACTGAGTTATCTTTTACAATGACTCCTTACATATGTAAAACTTGCTTGTCTGTCAAATTCTTCCTGCAAAAAATGACAGTCTAAAGGTCTTGTCATGTACAGCATCTGCTTGCAGATAATGCTCTCTACACCATTCCCAATCTTCTTTCCAAATGATTTAAATGAGGGAGGCACCAGGCACACAGCATCGCTGAGCTTATGACAGTGCTTTGCTGTGTTAGGAAGTATCAAGTGTCTGCAGACATGCTCTTTAATTATGAATTTTGATGTGCCATAAGCAAAGTCACTCCAACTGGCATTAGCTAACATATAGAACTGCAAATGATTCTAATAGTTAGGCTGTGTTATAATAGCAAGTTCTCATAGCTATCCAAAAATATGGTTTGTTGTTATCAGCAAAAAATAAAAGTCATTATTTTGGTAAAGCCAAGTAAGTGATTATGTATAACCTGAGCAAGTAAGGAGAGGTAGAGAATAGAAGCCACTGAGATGTTTTCTTCTAATATTTTAACAAACAGCCCTATTCAATCAAATGGAACACATCCAGGTTACCTCAAAAAAGCAGACAATAGCTTTCCTTAGATTGCTTGCCTCTGACTAAAAGTGGTTTGAAAGTTATAAAGGTAATTTGTATCAACTCATTACTATGTCACCTCATTTCAAGTACATGCTGGATAAGTAGCAATAAGCTCTGGGTTAGAAGATTTCAAATTATAACCATTAGTACAAACTCTAACAGCACTGAGCTCTTGAAGATTACTCCAGACAGTTATTGAGATTTAGGAGGCGCAGCTTTCTACTGATTTAAGACAGATTCTGTAGACAATTTTATCATTTATTCTAGAACTGAGGTAAAAAGCTAATTTGATGAAGAGCACTTATGAATTATTTCCTTCCTATAGGTACCATAATACTCCCAGTAGAATGCTCTTCTTGCTCTTTAATTCAAGGTAATGATGTTGCTTCATCTTCTCTTAGCACTTAAAATGCAGTTTAATGCCACATCATCAGTCAAAACTTCTGTGTATTTTCCAAAGGCATTAAATTATCAGAAAAACTGAACTGAGAAATGAACATTTCTAATGCATTAGAACTTTTCTGGGTTTTTACAGGGAGTTTTCCCCTCCACTCAGGATTGTAGAACAAGGAAAAATTTCATACCATGTCAGAAAATATTTGCCCCTGAATTTCTGCTCTGAATTTCATAGCAAGTGTGTGAATGAAACCGTTTTATTGTGCTCCTTAGTGACTTACATGGAATACTGTTTACAGGTGCCCCTGACATCCTTCACTCACTTTAAATCAGTGACTCTGACAAAATGGTGTATTTATTGACTTACTTACACCCTTCTCCAATAAATTATTTAGTATAAAAAAATATAATCTACTGTATATTCAGTACTGGGGCTTTTTCCCTGTAGATCAAATCTGAGAGATATAAATCAGCTTTTTTTCCTTTCTTCTTACAATAAATGGGGTTTGGTAACTATTTCTTGAATGTGCAGGGACACGTCAAACTGAATATTCACTCATGTTCATTTCATCATAGCCCACCTTAAAATATTGATCAAAGTAACTGTAGAGTGCTTTAGTTCAGAGCTTTTTATAAACTTTAAAATAACTAGGCTTTTATCAATCACTTAGTTTTCATAATTAGTCACATCTATAGTAGGGGAAAAAAACTCACCAAAAATGTTAAGTAGATTCGGGTTCTTTTCTTCTTTACATTCAAGAGCTCATGCAATATTAAACTAAATTGATATATTTTCTAATTAAAGAAGAACAATTACTTTAAGATTTCTAATATTTCCAAAATTTCAACATTCAGGTTTTTTATTTACTAGATCACCACGATAGCCCACAATTTGTTTTGTATATGTTTCTTATATTTTATTGCTTTAAGCTCTAACAGCATCAAATTTAACCCTATGCTTTGAGCAGATAACAAATTATTCTAAATTATATGGTTTCTTTTTTATTTCACTAATAATTTATGTGTAATTTAGGCCAAAATTTAAGGGTTTCTTGACATTGAATGTAAGATTTCAACTCAAAGAGAGAGCAATTCAGAATCAGCATCAGACACTGAGAAGCCCCCCTGAGACAATATATCTGCTCCGAGGGGAAGGCAGAGTCACTTTTGATATCATTAAAGGCTTCCTAGGTTAGTGGGCTGAGTGTATGAAGGATGAAAAGGAATCATACGTTTTACTTACCTTTCATGTTGAGCACATGCTTTCTTTTTTTCCACCATGTTGAGATGTGTCAGTAGGAGCAGCCACCTCTAGCAGTATACCAAACAATACTAATACTAATACTAAAACAAAAATCTCATTTTACACTAACCTTGGTATTAACACAAAAATACAATTATCTTTATACCATCACTAAACATATCGACTTATCATTTTGTATTCATTTCTTACTTCTGGGGAGAAAGCTGATGAGATATCTCATCGTTAGACATTGCTATGTTTATCAGGATCACACAACCTAGTCATATGAGTTTTCAGTTTGAAGGAGGCTGGTGTGCAAATTCAGAGGAGCCCAGAGACTTATCGATGCTGCTCTTTTATTCATGGAGAATGTTAACAATGATGGTTCAGTTTAGTGATAAACTTACTCAACATAGGAAGTTAAAGGAAAACTGTGCACTTACAGAGGAGCAGTGGCTTGCTTTGAGACAATTCAAAGCAGAGCACTCTAGAATGAGTTGCCTTCTGTCAGAGATTCAACCAATCTCTTTCTACCAGTAAGAAACAAATATAAGTAGATGTAAGTGAAAAATTAACAGCAGAACAGCAACAGACAAAAAACAAGAGTAACTGACCGGTAGATACAAAAGATACACAGAGTCCCCACAAGGACAAAAAGTTGGATGAGAGCTCAGCCGAAGCAGCACTTTCCTGGTTATAAGTATGATCCAGGAACAGGAGCGCCTTCATGGGAGATGCTGAAGGGGGGCTGCCTCAGGATTACCCTGTTTTTTTGCTCTGCTCAGATGTCGGCTCCACTAGGGTTACAATGACAAGATAGGTGACAACAAATTCTTTTTTAACATAAAATGAAACTAAATGAAGGCATAAATGAAGAAATGACCGACAGATTTACTGTCGTTTTTCACTTTTTGTGGTTTCCATTTCTCAAGTTTTCTTTCTTCAAAAGTGATTATTCTTGGAATGTTCATTCTCAAGTGAAAATGTCTTTTAACAACTTCAGCACATTCTAAATCACTTGCAATCAAGGAATTAATCGGAAATGAGTAATATTTAAACAGCGTCAGAGCACACAGATAGGGACTATTCAGGTTTAGGAGCTGAGAAATGAATTTGTTTCAATGAATAACCTTTATTTAATCCACAAGATAGTGTGGCATTGCTCTTAGCAGTCTTAATTAACGTGCAAATTTTACATTATAAAAAGAGAGTAAGAATTGTACCTGAGAAGAAGTTCTACAAGGCAGGAAATAAAGGGCTTATTTAAGTACTTAATCAAATATCTATCCTTGATATCCCTAAAAAAGTAAATCCTAATCCAAACTTACTTCAACTTTTGCTTCAGAAATAGTGTGTAGATATACTGATGACTACTTTAAAAACAAATTGAAAATGTATGACTTCTGTCAAAAATTTTAAGAGAAAATGGGAATTACATTATATGTGTGTCTTGGGTCCGTGTGGCACAGCTCACTGTCTCCTTGAAAGAGTAAAGGTAAAATAATAAGACAATAAGTAAAAATCATACACTGAATATACATATATATATATATATATATATGTATTTATATATTCCTCTTGTCTCTGTAGTCCTAGTAAATGATGGGTTTACAGAATTAAAAAAATGTGACAGTTAACTGGTGGCAAAAAGGGACACACAAACCACTAATAATAGGAGATTAAGGGACAAATTCCAGCTCTTCCAGCCAAAAAGGCTGATCTCTGTTCCCACCCCATACCCCTAAAGAGGTAAAGGGAGAAAGGGTTTTTCCTTAATCCTAGATTATTTCGTTTCAGTTAAAATCCCACCGGAAATACCCCAGAGGATGCAGCCACAACTCCTCGTCGTCCTGCACCTGGTCCTGTTGGTCTCAAGAGCGAACCCGTGGCTCGTGCAACAGCCAAAAGAGAACGTCTATGTAACTTTAGTAAAGTCACTCAGCCAGCCAGAATTCTGCCTTGGCACCCATGCCGCAGAGAACCCTATGTCAACTTGCCTGGTGGGGATTCCTTGGGAACCCCTCGATTTTCGTGCCGCCTTTACTGAGGCCCACCCAGCCCACAGCTGGGACAGATGGATAAGGACTCTCCCACATACCCAAACTGAACCCCAAGAATTAGACCTTGTGGGGTCAGCCCAACCTCATTTCTGTACAAAATTCAACTCTGAATACAAGTGGCTAGACCCCTCCATAAAACGTGGGAAGCCAAACAATGACGTATCCCCGATGGACAAAAAAATCATATGTAAAAGGCACATGGTGAAGTTTTGCAGAAAACACTCAGTCTGCATCCATTCTGTACCCAAGAAGGATCCCCAAAGGGTTGTTTCTTATCTGTGGGGATCGGGCTTGGGCAGGAATCCCCTCTCGACTGCATGGAGGCCCATGTACGCTAGGCAAAATCTCCGTGTTAACACCAGGAAAGACCCAACTTCTGACTTGGAGAAACCACACCCAATTAGCCTGTCAAAAAAGAGCCACCCTAGAATTAGATCCAAATTGTGATAGTCATGTGGTATCCTGGTCTTTCTCGAAGAGAGTTGCCACAACAATATTTTTACCTTGGGTGGCAGCGACAAAAGCCCTTGGTGAGCTTTCTCACCTAGAATGTTGGCTCAGAAAGCACGCCAACTTAACATCTAAGGTGTTGTTGGACCTCCTTGCAGATGAAGAAACAACCAGGAAGGCCACCCTACAAAATCGAGCAGCCATCGACTTCTTGCTGCTTGCACATGGCCACAGGTGTGAAAAATTTGAGGGACTTTGCTGTTTTAATTTATCTTCGCACGCCCAAAGCATCCACCAGACAATCAAGCAAATACAAGACCAGATTCATCAACTACACACCGAAAACGACTGGCTGCAGGACCTTTTCCATGGATAGGGCATCTCCAGTTGGGTAACTCAGACTCTAAGAACTTTACTTTGGACAGTGTTTACTATTCTCATTGTGTTATGTTCCCTCAGTTGTCTTAAGGGTTTCGTTATGTCCCTAACTAGTAAAACTTTCTCCTAATATAATAGAAAAGGGGGAGATGTAGCGGTGGTTCAAGCCCAAAGAGTTACATATCCCCTGAGGAATTTTTGGGGGCCTAGAGAGTGAGGCCCCTCTGAAGGTAGAGTTAGGTTTGGCCTTGGAAAGGGGTTCCAACTCCCCCCTCCCATCCCTCAGTTAACAATGGTATCTTGTGTCTCACTCTCTCCTCCCTTACTCTTTCCCGACCAGGCCCTGACCCTCTGATCCTTCCTTATTCCTCCCCTGTACCATTATGAGATAAGTTGTAACCCTCAGAATAAAAGTCTGAAAGCTGGGTTTTCCGGGGTCTTTTTGCCCCTGAACCCAAGCAGAGAAGACCATGGTGTCTTGTGTCTGATTTGGGCTCCGGGCAAGGGAACACTCTCTCTCTCAGCACCATCCCAGGGAAGCCCAGCTCACGGCAAGGGGAAAAGAAGTCTTCAGCTGAAGTTGACTTAACAAAAAGGAAACTTTCAGAACAAGCCGCCGAGCCACCGCCGTCTCGGTGGTCAGCTGTCTGGCCCTCGTCACCGGCCACAGATCTCCTCTACCAGAAAACCTGGATAACAAAATTCACTAAAATCAAAAACACACTTCCATGAAGTATTAAGCTGAAAGGATTAAGAAGCTGATGGCAATTAACCTCATTGTTTATAATTTTCCTGTTTCACCTTCCTGCTGAAAACCGTCTTTTGCTGAAGTTGTAAATGAGTGAATTAACATGACTGCTCATTTCTGTGTAAATCACGTTTACAACTTTCTATGGATGACCCTAAGTAGCATAATCAAAAATATGGTTTGTAAGCAAGTCATGCACCCTAAAGAATAAAAACTTCAAATTTTGCTTCTCTGTGTTCATAACCGTCTTAAGCTGAAAACATTAAGCAAAGGTAACAGCTGATATAGATTGTGAAGTGCACCACTAAATGCTTCAATATTTTGACTTATAAAGATTATTCTATATATATAATATGTGAAGAACAGTTTAAGTGTTTTGCACAAAAGACACCTTTCCCATCGTTTATTATTCTTTGAGTTGCAGATCAGAAGAGCTATGTTTGAGGACAGCAGTGCAGAGAAAGTTTCTATCAATACATTTAAATAGCTCAGAGGGAGAGCAGCCTTCCACTCAAACGTTCTGGCAAGGCATAGATTGGTCTTAACAGCAAATGAACCTTGCAAAGAACCTCAATTATTTATTTATAGAGTTGCCAACATATGTCCATCAAAGTAAAGGACAAATGAAGAATACTAACTCCTGTAGTTTTGGCGGGCAGTGTATACCTGTGTATATTCCATAACGTTTTGATAGGAAGAAATGCAGTGTAACTACAAAATCCAAGACCTACTTCATGCCTATTTACATTTGCTACGAAATGTGTTTCTTATCAGAGTGACATATTCATCTACTGAAAAAGATGTTTGAGTGCTAATTCAGACACTCAGTTCAAAGAAATGTTTCTGAGCAAGACTGAAGTATTGAACAAGAACTTATTTTGTCATGCAAGATTCAAAAATTCATAGTCCGCAAATTTCAGCATGTAGGAAATAGAAAAAGAAAAAAAAAATCAGTCTTCTGGCAGTATTGGGTAAGCAATGGTGAATGAAATTATTTCAGATCTGTTTCCTAGTTAGCTGATTTCCCATCCTGAAAGCATCATTGCTCATATGATGAGCACAGACCAGCTCTCAGTTTTGTGTCCCTTCTGAAATCATCTCATGAACAATTGTGTTGGAAAGATGGAACAAAGTGTACATGCTAAATCAGAGGTATTGAGGATCACAGTGTTCTCAGTTCTGATTATCTATATATATTATATATTCCTTTGCAGTACAAGCTCTACTTCAGACAGCAATAATAGCAAATATATTTATATTCAGAAACAGAATACTTTATATATCCAAAAAAAAGGGGGGGGGGGGGCAGAACACTGAGAAGTACTTTGAGAAAGTTTAAAAACTGAGAAACACTAGGATTCATATGATGTATTTATCAGGAAACTGTGAAATAGCTTCACGTATTTTCTTAGCCATTATTCATACTTGATGTCCAGGATCACCATTTATCTCTACTTTATGAGAGAAGCTTTCAAAGTACAATGGAAAAAAATATTTATTTGCATTTCATGAGGTGCAAACAATAAAACAGTGTTAGAACCAAAGTCCATATGGCCTTGTGTCCGCTCTACCTCTGACTGGCTAAAGTCAATGCCTAGACAAGGTGTACAACAAAAATAAAAACACCAGTGATATTTATTTCAGAAAGCCTGCCCACCTTTCAAAAATCTGTGTTTATTTATTTTATGTCACAGTGGTAATGTTGCTTTTTTTTTTTTTTTTTTGTGAATTTTTCAGGGTTTCTTTTTGAACCCATGTAAAGTTTGGGCATTCAAGATGTATGTAATTTAATATTACTCTGGTAAGAAGAAGTAAATAATTTGTTTTAAGCTAATTAATTGTTTTATAAGCAGATTGTTTGCTTTAAATCTGTTGCTTCATTTGATGTGTTTTGTACTCGTATTTTGAGCACCTTACCTTTACTCTTTTTTTAATAATTATGTTTTAGAAACACATAGTTTTCCTGCCATGACTGACTTTCCTTTTGCCATGATGAAGAGTCTGAGTGTAAGCTCTCCTTGTGGGAAAGCAACTCCACACTTTGATAATATTCATAATTCTTTCTGTAGACTTTAACTTTAACTTTCCAAAATGTAAGTTCCTGAGTGATGCCCAGTATTCAAGCAGTGTTATTTTATGAGTGTATATAGGGGAAATGTTGGTTTTGTTCTCTATCTCTTCCTCAGAATCAGATAAAGTTTTTAAAATTCTGTTTGCTTCTGAGATGATGGTTTCACAGAGCTGTCAAACATACTGCCACTTCCTCTTCGATAGGAACAGATAATTTAGAGCGCACCACAGTTTATAAACTTAAAACTACTTTTCCACCAGAATATTGCTTTGCATTTATCAATTTTGAATTTCATCTGCTATTTTATTGCCCCATCACTCAGTAATGGGGCTTTTCAAAATAAAACAACATCATGTGTTTGGAATTCAAAGTGTGTTTAGAATCTGCAGAGCCTGACCTGTATCTTTGCTGGTAACTCCGTCTCCACACACCATGTGCAGCTCAGCTCACAGA
>JAHLSL010000078.1:403587-478796 GCA_025920805.1 Petroica traversi | reverse complement strand
CCAGCAGAGCACCCCTCCCTGTCTTGATAATTTTCATTTTCTACCACTTTTTTTCTTATAACACACAGTTGCATGAAATTATAGTTATAGAATTACTTGGATGGGAAGGGGCCTTAAAGATAATCTGGTCCTATGGGCAGGGACACCTTCCACTAGACCAGGTTGGTCAAAGCTCCATCCAGCCTTCAACACTTCCAGGGATCCAACAACTTCTCTGAGGAAACTGTTCCAGAGTCTCACCAACCTCACATGGAAAAATATTTCTTCCTAATATCTAATCTAAATCTGCCTTTTGGTACAAAGCCATTCCCCCTTGACCTATCAATAAATGTTCTAGTAAAAGTTCCTCTATAGCTTCCATCAAACTAGTCATCTTTATCTTTGATTCTTTGAAAATTTATGGAATTATTTTTAAAGATTATTTGAGGTTGAACATTGCCAAGTAGCTTTTGAAAGTAGAAATAGATTGCAACAACATTGTGCAATTACCTACACAGGCAATGTTCCATCACACCCTTCTCACAGGTTTCTAGGGACTTGGAGAGCCCTACTATTCTTCCATATATTGTTAGCCATAGTATATGACTAAACTTAACCATGCATGTAAGTTTGAAATTAATCTGAAAGGAGACACAATCCAAATTTTTTTTTGTATAGACCCTATTGTAGGAGAGGTAATACATCAAGAAATGCTTTCTCATGTTTATAATTTAAAAAAAAAGCTTATCCTTCTGCTTGCATAACATGTTCTTCTAAGTGATTATTATGTATATAATATAAAATACATTGCCTGCATAAATATAATTAAATTTTAAATTAAAGCAATTTCACAGCCACAAAAGATGATAACAATTGGAAGCAGTATCAAATCAATTGACAGGGGAAAATAATCAGAGGCTGGACCCTAGTTTAGATTATCTTCTTAAAAATATCCTTCTCTTTTCCACAATAATATCAGAATATATAAGAGTTTCCACACCATCTGTGATTTATCAACCACAAAATTTGTTTTCAGTAGGAAACCCTGAACTAAACAAAACATAACCTGACTGAAATTGCTACAGTACTGAAGCACTACGAAGGAATGCAGTGTTATTATTAACAAGGTTGTTAGAGGTATGACACTGCCTCCAAAAGACAACTTGTTTTATTAGACAAACTCATATGGCCAATCTTTCAGAAATATGCATTCTTCTCCCAGGCTGAAAAGAAAAAAAAAAAAAATTCAAAATAAAAAAAAATGCAAGTAGAGAACACTAGATCTAAGATAAAATAGATATGCTATATTGGGAAATAGCTAAGACAAAAGGGGGTTAGATGTATTTGAACAGAGGAAATGTAAAGGGAAAGATGATAAGATAGTTTTCTCTTACAGAAAAGGGTGCGAGATTTATTGCTGGCAGCACATGACATGATAGTTTGGGAGAGAGAGGTGATATGATCACATGCCATAAAAAGGATATCTCTATCGTGTTCATGATTTTTACTATCCAGTAAAGATATATTGTAAACTTTTATAGTAAACCTGGACACACCTGTAAATTTTATTTGACAGATTTTTTTATTTTTCTGTTTAAGGAAAGATGTACTGAGGTTTTTCACAGGTTAGCACAATGAAAACAGAGAAAAAATAATGTTTTCTAGCTCATAATTTTGTTTTTAAAGGTTTCAAATATAAGGCCTCAATAAATGCTAAGATTTCATACTCATTGGATCTGAGAACAACATAACTGCTTAAAAACACCAGATTTCCCAGTGTTGTAGTGAAATTCCTGCACAACAGACTTTTTTAACACTGAAAATTAGGAGTAACATATTTTGAATAATCTGTAAGGATAATATCCATTTCGAAAAAGGTGTGAGCATTTTTAACCTTAAAAAATATTTCCTAAGCTTATTTTCAGAACAACCCTGCAATAACAAGCTAGTCAGATACACAACTATTGACAGAGAGGTAGCATATCACCAGAGACACAAGATAAATTGTAAGGAAAGAATATTTAAATTTTTTTTCAACAGTGTTAGAATTCAAGATGTTTAAAATCAGAACAATTTTAAAAAAAACAGAAAATAAAGTATATAACCATGATAGCATGACATGTCCTAACGTCATTGTTAGATATTATACCTCTACTATAAAAACGAAACACTGCATATATGATTTCTTATTGTGTTTATAGTTAAACTATATGACAGTCAGAGGCTTGATATGGTCAATGGGCAGGCTATGTTCAGAAAAATGTAAGAAATATAAAATATATTACACCTTATTACTCATTTACTGACCGCTAGATTTACTATATTGCAAACGGTGCATTTAAAACAATTTTCTTACTGTGCTGTTAATATTATTTAGAATACCTCAACAAGTGCTCCATAACAGAAACCTTTCTGCCTGCTATCATGTAAAAAATTTGATTCACTTCTAATTGAAGAACAAACTTGTTTAGGGTGTCTGCCTAATGACATTTAATGAATAAGCAGTCATTTTGGATGGAATAGAATCTCTACTTTCAATATAAATTAATATGTTTCTAATAAACACTACAAAATAAAGCTTGATTGTTTTTTCTTCTACACTGTGATAAATGTGCATTATAGAAAAGAAGTGGAGAGTGAAAAAAAAACCAACTTAAATATAAATATAATAGATTGTGCACAGCAATTTTAAAGTGTTTCCATCCTGTCCTCAGTGATTTACAGCTCAGCACATTTGCTTTATCATTCTATCAAGGTTTTCTGTTTGTTTTGTTTGTGCTTTTCTTTGTTTAATTCATAAAACCAGAGCAGAATGGAAACCTGTAATTGTGTCCTAAGGCACACTCTTCAGTACAAACAAAATCATCAAAAAACAAGTCTTCCTTGCTTTCATGACATGATAGTTCAAATTTATATTATGGATATCATTTGTTCATTCATTTCATCCAATCAAAACACGGACTAGTCGTTAAGTGTGTTTTAATTTGTAGTATGGATTCAGTACCTTCACTCTGCATGCTTAGAACAGTGACACACATGAGTGTTACTGGTGAAGATGGCATCCTCTTTTCACTCCTCATAATCAGTGGCAAAAGAAAGGTGGCCTTTTCCTATCAGTGATTTTAAATGCTTGGGGTTTCAGTTCAGATTTGAATGGTTGTGGTGTCCTGTCTGTCCCCCTGCAGCTTATTCTAAACATACCTACGATGATCAGGCTATTGTTACAAAAGTTGGTCCTTAATCACTGAAAATACCACTCACTGCAAATCCTCTACATGGAGCTGAGACTTTGTATGTGTCCAGAGTTATTCCCAAGAAAAGACAACTTAATAGAACTATAAACGTTTCATTATAATTTTTTCTTTATGTTAATATCACATGTAAAGCCTCAGGCTTCCTCAACATGGAGATGCTTTCAATCTAAATCCTGGAAGTGAAGGCTGAGGATGTTAGCTTCTAAAGGACAGGGAAGGAAAGTGGCAAACTGCCTAAGCTACAGGTTGAAACATTCTTCTGTTTATTTAGTCCCCAAATTATTTAATGCAAAAGATGGAAACAAGCAAGGAATAACAGCTGTGCTCTCCTCTGTGCATCCCTGATTTACAAAGTACAGATGGAAAAAGAATCAGTCACATCATCTCTTGGCATCTGTCAGTATAAATCAGCACATGCTATGGACTTCAAGAGAACTAGGCTATAAACCATTCTCCAATTTGTATTCCAACACTATAATTATAATGCTAGTGCAGTACTAGCATCAGCTACCAGGCACTTATGAATAGCAAACTTTGTAGTATTTATGCTAAAAAATCCCTGATTTTAAAATTTATTTTTGTCCATGTAATACCCACCATTTTGTAATCCCTACTCAGTGCATTAGGATTCTCAGTAAATAATCACAGCCGGAGCATCAAAAATCATTTACAGTATATAGAGTTGCTTGAAAAGCCCCCAAAACAAATACTTGCCATCTGCAAGAAATGTAAATCATCATTTCAGAGGAAGGGTGCATGTGTCAGACAGGCTAATGTCAGTCAGCCCCATTAATTATGAAATTATTTATTTATTTATTAGCATTTCTTCTTGAGAATTTGACCAGCTCACACAGATTGTCTCCAGGGAAACCACTACTAAATAAATTCAGGACCAACTTCATTCCTTGTAGAGATATATTAAAATACCCAGGGTATTTTTATCATATCCTAATCAGCAGTACCTGCCTAACCATGAAACAGGCAGTTTGCCCTTTGCCTCTATCCACCTACACTTCTGAAACCAGCATTGAAACCAGCATTGGGCAGCTGCCAACAATGCCATGTCAATATCTTATGGTCTTAGAAGAATAATTTGCTCTCTATGACAACATCATTCCCAAAAAAACAAAAAACAAAAACAAAACAAAGCATAAAAATACAAACAAACAAACAAAAACCCCCCCCCCCCCCCCCCCGAAAAAAAAATGAAAAAAAGGGAAAGAAGTATATGGCCATAAAAGAATATCAACACAGGGTAAATCATCTTCACAGTGCTTAAGTTCCACACAAACACATCTTTGCTGTTATGGCACAGAAAAGCAACAGATGAAGCCCTGTCTGGATACCCAGCTAACTCTAAACTCTGTTCCTTGAGGTAATTACTAACCCACATAAGTCAAAGGTGTACAAGAATCAAGATGTTCTCTCTGATTTTCATTTTTAAAATAAATATTGATACACAAATTGTTTTGTATAAATATACTGGTAATAAGTGTATATGCCTATAATAAAACCAAATTTTCAAGCCTGTGATTAGAAAAAGAGTATCTTGTTCTAAAATGTTATAAAATACTCTTTCCTACAGCTGCTCAGCCTGATGGACTTTGGACAAAAAGCTCCCAGGAGGTGTCATTTTGGGTATCTGTAGATCAAAATGTCTATGGCAAACTGAAAACGGAATGCCTTCCATCAGAAAATCTATTTCGTCTGTAAGCAGAATGTTACCTACAAAACTGGTTTCATTGGCACATAGCACTTCACCCCAAGAGAAAACACACACACACAGATTTGCCTTTCTGTAAACAAACACTACATTTTTGTCAACTGATTCTTACATTAAAACCACAGCTTTGAAATGAATTCCAGAACTACTGGTAAGAACAATCTCTAGACTTTAGGACATTTAAAACTATCAGTCAAAAAGTAGTCTACAAAACATAGTTTGGGTTAATCTTTAATACCTGTTACTGTGAGAAAACTTCAACTTTATTTACAAGCTGAATTAATTCAAACTGGAATTTGTTGTTTCCAACTATTAAACTAAACTATCTTTCTCTTAAATGTATTTTTTTACTAAATTCCTTGTTCAACCCATGCTTTAAAGTTGCACTTTTACGTATTTCATGTTAGTCTGTGTTTTTAGGTGTTTTTATTAAAATTTGCCATATTTTATTTATTTTGAAAATTAAGAGAAAAATCATTATGATCCTCTGCATCTCTAGAGAAAATTCCCCTTACAATTACAAATTGTAAAGCTACAGAAATGTGACTCAGCCAAGGGTGTTATCCCGAGTTACGGATGCAGAACATGAGTCTACATCATTAAATCTGTTTGCTTAAGAAACACCAGACCGTGTCCAAAGATTGATTTAATGCTGTGATCCCTGGATTGGTTTTGTTGAGGAAGAGAGGGCCATTAACACACAACAATTCATTCATTTACCGATTCCCTCAAATTTCAGTCATAATTCCTTAAGCCATGGATAGTTCACAGAGCTGGGAATAAAAACCACTCTGCAAAAGACCTCCAGTAAGAAGTGTGAAAAAAGATACAAGAACCGTCCTTAAATTTTCACAGCAGAAACCTGCCAAGGAAGTAGCTGCCCCTGGCATGAGCTGTCCTGGACACAAATGATTGCACTTGACCTCAGCCTTCTCACAAACTACTGTGCTGGGCTGACATCTGCACCTCCCAAGACACAGCCACACCACTGATCTGATGCTGAATACTCATTCAGCTGTGTCAGTCCTGACTGCATCCACGTACCTAAAACACTTAGAAAACCTCATCAGTTGCTCTGTGACTCTTTAGGAGAAAAGAAATCTCTGTGCTTCTCGCCCTTAATGTCCTCGTGACACCAGAAACCAGCATACTTTCAGAGGTCTGCTGGGAAATCAAACACACCCTACTTCACATAATCCTTTTTTCTGATTTAAGCTTACAAATTATTAATGTTATGGTTCTTGAAAAGTCATTCTGGGGTATACATTTATTAAGATGTTATTAAATGTACTGAAACACACTAACACAGCATGAAGGAATTCTCGGAGCTCAGTCAGAATGCAGATAAGACTGCAGTGAAATAAAATTATACCATGTCCCTCTTTAGTAAGACTAAAAGAAAATAGCATTTTTGAGACATGTTATCTTTCAATAGGGAATATCTGTTGGCCACCTAAAACATGGCAGTATCAAGCACTAAAAATCAGCACTCTACATTAGTTTAGATGATTTAACTGGGGTCTGCTATGTTGAACTGAAATGTTGAAATAAGGGCTGCTTCCTGTAGATTTTCACAAATATTTCCAGATATTCATGCAGTAATTAGTTTACATCAGATTCACACCAGTCCCTTTTCCCTACATGCCTCTAGACTGCAGGATTACAGTACTAACACTAAGCATAAATGAAGAGTTAGAACTTTCTAACCTTCTGGAAATAATAACAGTAGTGATTAGAAAAGAAACAGCTTTCTTAGAGTGGCTAACAGCATCAAAAGAAAAGTAGTTTAAAATACTGAACCAAAACTAGTCTGGTAATTTACATGCTTGGTTTTTCTGTAGCTTTTCTAGAAGCTTTGCTTTCTCTTACATTTAAAAAGCTCCAAATCCTTACAAAGACTTCCAGCTCTGCTCCCAAGTTCTCTAATAATTGACCTTTTTTGGTTTATCTGAGAATATATAAATATATTCATGTGTATGTGTTTATATATTAATAGGTTCCAACTGTCCTGAGCAGTGAGTTCTGCATGGAGAATAACTCTGATCCCAGAAATGGGTTAAACTACTGACCTTTTTACTGCTTGTTGCACATAGTGTGATTTGTAATTGCTGTGGCTACATGACAAGTATGTTCCAAACCAACAATTTCCAGTTGTTTCTACCTTCCTAGTTCCAACACAATGCACAGACCTAAAAGTACAAATTTTCTCTTTCCTCTACCTGCCAGCCTTTCCAAAGATCTTTCTTAATGGAGAATTGGCCTGAAACAACATTTGCCTATTGAACACCATTCTCCAGTCACGGGCAACTTTTCTGTTTGCCTGTCATTTAATACAGATAGGAAAGCTCACTGCTCAGAAGCATTCCTCATCCACTCTAAAGCAAAAGCACACCCTAATACTGCAGAGATGACAAAATCCTCAGGTTCAGTCATGGAGTTGGATTGCAAGCATATCTTTGTTTGATATGCAGTATTTGTCCATCTGATGAAAATGGTGTAAAAACAGGCAGGACCTTCCAGACAATACTGACCTGCAGAAACACCTTCTAAAGAACTTGCTGTCCATGAAGTACAACTCTACAAAGCACTTTTTCCAGATGAATTTTAGTGAATCAAGACCAGGAAAAAAAAAAAAGGAAAAAGTTAAGGAGAGTGACTTGTGCTTTTGGCACCTGTTTGCTTCCTGTGGTCTCCAAATGGAACCCTGTGCTGTTTTTTGCTAATCCATCTCTGAGCTGACAGAGGTGCAAGTTGTAAGCCACAGATTGCATGCTGTGCTAGAGAATGGCAGAGCTCAATAAAAACTATTATTTCAAGGCCTATATCTCATCTATTATTAAACCTGTGAAAAGAGTTTTAATTTCCTGTGCAATTATATGGCGCAACATCATATTTTAAGGGGGGGTGAGAGGGTGAAGGGAAAGAGGGCTTGCTTTTGATCAAAAACCTGTTTTTCATATTTTATGGATTGGATAGCTGTGTACCTTACGACCTAATTTGAAACTCAAATACAACTCTTCAGTCAGAATTAGAGTATATCCACTTAACTATTTAATTATTTCAATTTTTCCTCATAAAGGAAGATAATCCATTAACCCCTTGCAGTTTAGAACACTGCAGGCCAATGTTGCCTTTTTATCTATGTGTAGATTTTTGCTTATGCATAGTAGCAGAGGATAACTTGTGTAATTTTCAATGAATGAATACAATTATTTCACTAGTGCTTCCATGTCATGTGTGACAAAAATCAAATTCTCTATTACTTTTATTTGTTTTCTAATTAGGAGTGATTATTAAACAATCCATAACAATGACCACTTCTCAGTTAAAATATACTATCAATTTATATTCTTATATTCTTACTGGGGATAAGTTCACAGCAAATGGGGTTTTATAAAAGGAAAAACAAACCAAAAAGACTCCCTGTTTAAACAACAGTAGGGCTTCTTTGCACAGTGACAGAAGCAGAAAGCCCCAGTGGGGCTGGAGACTCATCTGTGAGACTGTGAAAAAAAAAGCAGCTTCTGACCTTTTGTAACCACTCTCAGCTATGTGTTGTATCATCACAGAATTAAAATTCTTTTATTCTGCTCTTCTGTTTCAGAAAGCATTTGGAATAAACATTTCAGAGGAAATTAGGTTTTTCACCATTTACACAGGGGCTGCATCTTTACGTGCCTCAGCGTTCAGTGTCCAAATGTACTGTCGCTTTGATTATATACAAGATAATGAAATATTGAATAAATATTCATAGGAATTCAGGAAGGGGTTATGATAAAAGGAAATGAAACCACTATGTACAAGGCAAATAAGAAATGATTAGCTATCTCAGATCAGGGAAGGTACAGCTGCAGGTCAAGTGTAGGAAGGGGAAACTCCCTTCACATGGTGCCTCAATCAGGTAGAGGACAAATCCCTGCAGCCCATTTATGAAGCCTTGAAAACAAATGCAACAGGTATAGTTTTAGAAAGGGCTTACTAGAAGTATACAAAAGAACTCCAGGGCAGTTGTGTACATATATTTTTAGTCTCAGAAAAAATGCACATACATAAACATATATATGTATGTGTGGGTAGATAAAGATGGAGAGAAAGAATAGACCAGGAAATCAATCCCATCTGCTATCTTACATTGAGAGAAAGAAAGAGAAATTGATTTCCAAATCCATTTTCTAAAACAAGATTCACTCTGGAGAAAATTGGAGGTTCTGTGTAGCAAAACTGAATGCACAAACTAACAAATTGCCAAATTTGTTCATGTGAACCAAAATGTATGCACACAGAAAACACCACCACATTTTATGAATGGTAACAAAGGCAGCATTTCCATAGAAGGAGCATCAACATTTTCTTCTACTCTGTTAACTATTCAGACAGGTAACAACAGAAAAGAAGACCAAAGAGGAAAGAATATAAAAATGCTTTTTAAAAATTGCCAAGTACTTTGAAATATAGTAAAGCAGAAAAACTTAATATTCATGGAGAAAATTTTTCTGAGTTATGATATATATGAGTACACTAAAATATTATTCATCTCCTCTTACTAGAGGAAAAACAGATTATATGGTCTGACTGAACACTTAGAAACACTTGTGCAATCTGTGCTGCCTTTGAAGTTCACCTACATTATACATCATCATCTTTGATAGACTTTAGAGGTGTAACTGCTATCAGAGTTTCTGCATAAAGGTAGAACTTAAATATTCTGTCTCAAATTTGCTGTCACAGCTCTGCTGTTTTCCACTGTTGCAAGCAGTTAATCATCTAGGTTTTTTTTTTCTAGCTGCAATTTATGCTGAGAGTTGTAAAAAACTGTTTGCCTTCCCCCCCAAAATAAGCATAAAAGAAGGAATATAATCTAATCCAAATTTTTTTCCAACTTCTCTAGATTAGAAGAAAGAAAGAAAGGAAACAAAACATATTAAATCTACTAAAACAGCATGAGTCTCACTGACACAAAATCTTATCAGATAGAGCTCTGACCAGATATAGAAGTCAGAGAGATTCTATAGGACATTGTGCAAAAAGTCAAAATTATGAAGAAACAGAAAAAGAGAAAGGAAGGATTGAAATCTTTCCCTTCAAATAATTACACATGTTGGGTTTTTCGATGTAGTATTCTGCAAGTTTTTGGTCCCGTTCTATGATTTACACTTTCACAATTCAGTTCTGAAAAGCTGTTAAACATTATTCTTCATTAAACTAATATGTCAGAGGGTAGTTAAGCTTCTGCTATTTGGTGTTTTGGCCATATTATTTTTTGCAGTGTCCACAACAAATAGGATGCTATTCAGTTATGAATTACTTCATTGATTGAATTAAATGTTACATTAATTTCAAGTGCAATGCACATGTTTCATCTCCGCTATTATGTATTATCCTACTGAAAAAAGATATTTCAAATTGGTAGGAACCTGATTTAAACACAGGCCTTTTCACAAACATCACCATTACAGGGTAGCTGCTTGTAAAGACCACTCTCTGTAAAACACATCCTTGAAAAATTGTTAAGGTGAAGGCCTCAATTTACCTGAAGCAAGCATATATTGCATATATTTTTATGCTTTTGTGCATTACCAACTAATTGAGAGCACAATTACTTGACAGCGCAAGACATGAAAGGAGCCATTATTGTTACCCTTCTTACTCAGCCACCTGAAAGCTGGCTACAAGGATGAATTATTGAAATGCTATTGATCTGATTATTGTAACAAAATTTTATCTTATTTGCACTCACATAATCTTCTATTCTGGTGGATCATCCAGATGGTTTCTTACTTTAGCTACATTTGGAAGGCCAATTCATGGTTCAATAGAGCTGTATGGCTGAGAAAATGCTGAGAGGAATTTCACATCTTGCCTCTTTTTACTTGTTATGGGAGTCACTTAAATTCCAAACCTTTAAGATCTCAAAGTGGGTCGCTAGCACATATGCTGTCAGTAATCAATACAATTATTCAAGTATTTTATACTAAAAGTATCATTTTTTAAACTACTTCAGCTTTTAAGTCATCACTATAAAGGCTACTCAAGAACCTAAAGATAGGAATGACATGAGGCATTTTAAAATGTTCAAATAAATTTAAAAATCTGGCCAAAAAGAAATTAAAATTTCATTTAAATTAAATTAAACCAATCATTTTGGTCCATTTCTTGATGACAGAGGCATAAATAAAAAAAAAATTCCTAATGATACACCACAAGAACTGAAACTGAACTTTTTTCAATGGGAAATTACTTCCCTGAATCTCTAAAAAAAAAAAATGCTTTAAAAACCTGTTATAAACTTTATAGCTAATACAGCCTGATACTGAAGTTAATCAGAGAAATATTGGAGTTTTTTCCACTGCATTTCTCCTGGAATGCTCACATCTGTTAGTATTCAGAGAATATTTTCATAAATACAGAAATCTTTAATCTTTCCTCTCTCTATAAATCTCCCTATATAAATATAAATTGCATTATTAAGACAGGGAAACAAATTCAACTCAGCCTGCAATCTGAATATGTTTTGAACCAGGGTAGAAATCTAACCCACTCCAGAAGGTGTTTAATCATCAAAATGTTCAGATAAAATTTCAGATGCTATGATTTCTCAAGTTTCGAAATATTCAGGAATTTTTTGTGATCCCTATGCAGCCATCATATATTGCTGTATTTATTCAAATTCTACACATAATGCTCTGTTGCAGACTGTGCTAGACATTTCCTTGCTGTTATGTCAAGTCAGGTACACCACCACTCCTTCGAAGGCTGACACCAGACTTGGCTCATTTGTAAAAGGAGGAAAATTAATATATTTGGTTGTTGGGCTACATGACTGTGCTTCTCATCATTAACAGCAGACTCTGACTCCTGACTGTCCATTGGAAAGACATGATGTGAAATGCCATAAAAGAAAGCACTTGGAAGCTGTACCTATTCCATGTTGGAGAGCCAGTGAAGAATGGTGGTTTTGCCTTGAATTTGTTGGGCAGAGGAAAGGCAATCATATTTACTTTGAAAAAACACATTGAAATAAGAAAATTAATCACTGCTGAGATTTCAAGACAGAGTATTTAATTATTCCTTTTTAGTTATCAAAACTTGTAAATAAATTCAAGGTGATCATCCCTGCAAGCAAAGGAGCTTGCAAAATAAAGAGTCAAAAATATTTGTATGGAATGGGGCAGCAACAAACACCACCAAAACCAAGAAGCTCTTAACAAAGAAGCAGACACCAGCAGATAACTGGGTAGTGACAGCCATTAAGAGATAAATTTGTTCTGCATTTGGACAAAGAAATGAGTTTTAGGTGATGATAAACTAGTTTTCATTTTACAGACTGGATTAGTCAAAGAGTTGAGCCATTTTATGACAGTAAGTCTAGAAAACTTGCATCTGTGGGTTCTCCAGGAACCACTTTCAACCACTAATGTTCTTTTCCATTAAGTCTTGCAATGCTGAGGAAGAAGTAGGCAACTGATAGAAAACTAATGAGTTGATAATGTGCATATAAACAGATAAACAGGATGAGGTATGTAATTACAGGCTTATGAGCCTCCAAAAAAAAAAAAAAAAAAGCATGCTATAAAACACAAATTATAAAGAATCAAAGAATTCAAAGTGGTAATAAAATTACTTCCTGACTATGTGAACAGATTTCAACAAATGCTATCAGACCACTCTGTTTTCTTCACAGAAAAATGAGAAATGTAATAGAGTCACATTTCTGCAACTGACAATATGTGTACATCAAGTTTTAATGAAGTTTCAAGGAAAACACAGTATCAATATAGCAGCTAATATTTGCATTAAAATCAGACACTCTGGAGCTACTAATATTTTTTCTATAGATGACCTATTATTCTGTAGAGGGGCTTTAAAG
Organism: Petroica traversi; assembly: GCA_025920805.1. Classification (NCBI taxonomy): domain Eukaryota; kingdom Metazoa; phylum Chordata; class Aves; order Passeriformes; family Petroicidae; genus Petroica; species Petroica traversi. The sequence continues at coordinate 465,973 of JAHLSL010000078.1, read as the reverse complement.
ATTCCACAGGAAGGGATTCCTGCTCCCTCTCTTTAACAATTTTAGCACTGAAGTAAAACAATCCACAAAATCCCATAAAAGAAATGATATGTGAAGAGAATAATAATTAAGGCTGATGACTGCTAAAAATAATACAATAGGTTGGTAAACGCATATATGCAGATTATATTCACCTAATGAATGGTCTAATGAAAATGAAGAAGCCAGAAAAAAAAAATTATGGAGTCACTTGTTCTCCCCTAAGAATTAGCAGGGCATAAAGCTTTCAGCAGAATATTGTAATCCAGAGTCTTTTGGATATACAAAAGGATAAGACTCAGGTTGGGGTAAAAAAATGTGAGTCTCCCTTTCTGGGGAAGTCCTCCCAGAAACCTGTGTTCAATTCTAACAACTCTGACTGAGAAAGATGCTGCTGCACCAGGGCTAGTTCAGAAGAAAGGCAGATGAATAAAGGACTGGAAAAAACCCTTGGCAGAGGAGGCAGATGGAGATCAATATATTGTAATCAAAGGGGAATATCTTTCTGCCTCTGTAAGTCCATTTGTGGGAATATTATGCAAAATAAATTCCACAGGAAAAATGGGGTGAAGATAAACCCAAAAATACTGATGAAAACTTTTCAATTTAGGAAAAAGACTACTACTTTTTTGTAGCATATCGTTATTAAACCTTCCTTTAAGTGTAACACAGAAATCTGAACTTTTTGTTAATAAAATACTAAACTATTACTTACAGGTTTTAAAAATACACTTAATTTCTTTAAAGCAGATGTAATGTAAATGAAATAAATGTAACTAAATTTTCTTCTTAAATTTTGTCTGTTTGAAACCTTGAAGGCTTTATTTTAGTTACCACTATCTGACCATCAAGACTGAATTTTTTGTGGACAGCCCCAATAAGCAGGAACTGAGTTTTTACACATATTTTCTTGTTTTGTTGAAACTGGATGAAAAATTACCCCTAAAAAAAACCAAACCAAAACAAACCAATCCAAAACAAAACAAAAAAAAACTAATGAAGTAGAATTTTAAATAGATAAGAAAGGAAACAAACACTATGCTCAGTTTGAAAAGTTTACTAGAGTAAGTAAAGGTATATTTATTTCTGTGTACGTAGACATAGAGTTAAGGTTAAAGACCAATACAGTTTCTGGTTCTTTGATATAGCTGAAAAGCAAAAACTGTATCAAGAAATCTAAATTTAGACCTGTCTGTTTGATAGAAACTGAGACATGGAGAAATCTCTATTTGTTTTAGAGATGTTTGATATCCACCATTTCAATGAAAAATATAACAGCAACTACATGAAGTGGATTTGCCAAATTCATCCTATATTTTGTGAAAGAGATGGATTTAGCTCCTCCATTTCTTTGACAAAAATGTGAGATCTTTGCCAAGTCTTGTCCAATATTTCCTTTCAATCATTTGTGTAGCTCCTCAAGCACACTGACAAAACAAATTATTTCACAGGGTTCCAATTTTACAGCTACTGCCTGTAATTACATGACTTTATCTGTTAACTGTAAAGCTACTTATACTTACCCAGGTAATATTTGTTCACTTTTAATAAGGTTTATCTAAATCTTCATGTCAGTCTAAGCTGTAGAAAACTCTGTTTCACAGCCCTGCTAGTTTGTGAAGAAGGGCAGTTTTCTCCTTTTGTTTCCCTAAAGCTGGAAGGGTATCACTCTAGTCTACCCTCAGTGCCTGAGATGAATTTGAGGTCAAATTATTAAACCATGTAGGAATTTAGGGTGGCATTTGTTCAGTCCACAGTAGAAATCAAGTAACTACATAAAGGCACATCTGGACACACTGGCCTCTCAGGGATTGCATGGCTAAAATCAGGTTAATATATATTAAATATTATTGGTATAAAATAGCTCAGCATGTATTTTTGTGGACAGGATTACATGCCCCCTGAGAAGTGTAATTTTTTCCTAATTTGACTTTTAAACAAAACTGTTTAATATTTTTTCTAATCCATTAAATCTGAAAATGCACTGGCAGCAAGGAACTGATTGATAGGAAAATAAATTTTAAGTAAGTTTTCCTAATTAATATTGTCATTCTGAATTTGCTTTTACAGAATGTGCTGTTCTAATTTACTACCAGTTTGAAGTCTCCTAGATTGGATTTCTCTTTGCTGCTGCTCTTGCTGCCTTTTGGTAAGAAGACCAGTAGCAGCAGCTGGCTCAATATTATCAATTTTAATTAATATCTTCATTTTATGATACATCACAGATTTTTTTTTCTATGGGAAAAGCAAAAGCAAGCATGAAGAAATGATTTCTTACATCACACTCTGTAAATACCCATGCTTTAGCTTTTTTGCTCTGTAGGTCATTCTTTCCAGATTTAGCTGAGAGAATCTGATTGACTTTTTTATTTTATTTCAGTTTTTAAAGTTCTTTATATCTGGCTGCCACAAAATGTACAAGAGCAATAAAAAAATAAAGGTGGAACTTTAAATGAAAACTTTTTTTTGAGTATTAAAAATAACTCTCTCACATCTTATATATTCCTGTGGATTCTGTATGAATTAGATCAATACTCAGGACACACAAATTCTGTGCCCCATAGTAGGTATTGCATGGCTTTCAGTCCTGTACATTACAACATCCCTCAGTTTGAATCCCCTGAATATCAGCTTGAAGTGTACAAAAAATAAAGGCCCATCTTAGTATTAATAGCTCTAGAACCTGACTAATGTCTGTATCTATACTTGTGCATTATAAACCTCCTTGGATCATCAGCAAGAAGTAATCTAGACCCCAGAACTCATCGGGCCTTGAGAAGCTGCTGTCCTGCAGTCCCTTTCAGAGCAAATTCCTTGACATCAGCATTTGGGCTGAAACTGGAAGGATAGGGAATCATAGGTTGGAAAGGGCATTAGGTTGGAAAAAGAAACTCTAAGATCATCAGGTATAACCATTAACACCTCATTGGCATGTCCCCAAGTGCCGCATCTAAACATTCCTTGAACACTGCCAGGATGGTGACTACACCACTTCCATTGGCAGCCTGTTCCAATGTTCCACAACTCTTACATTGAAGAAATTTTTCTTAACATGCAATTTAAACCTTGTCTGGCACAACTCGAGGTGATTTCCTCTTGTCCTGACTCTGGTTGCCTGTCAGAAGAAACCAACACCTACCTGGCTACACTCTCCTTTCAGGTAGTTGTGGAGAGTGATAAGGTCTCCCTTGAGCCTCCTTTTCTCCAGAATAAACACTCCCAGCTCCAAACTCATATTCCAGACCCTTCACCAGCCTTGCTGTCCTTCTCTGGACATACTCCAACATCTCCAACACACCTATGACTATGACAGACTGGTTAAGTTTTGGTATTTCCTGTGAGGGTGCCTCTATGCAGGTAACACTTGTTCCTACTCATCCTCCTCCTATTTTTCTTCCTAACAATTCTAAGCCCCTCTGGCAGATTTGTAGATGTGCTTGTTCCCTATAGAGGACATTTAATAATAATCATATGCTACCTCAGTTTTAAATCATGTACTACTGAGAGCTGGTCCAAAGGCGCATCATTTCAGCCAGAAGAGTGTTTGTACAGACTGATAGGAAATGTTGGATTTTTCACATCCTGGCTTTTTTGCTTACATTTTAACCATAGTTACTCACGCAAATATACACACTTCACACTGATGCACTTAAACATTCCCTGATTCAATTTTCACATTTCTTAAAACAGTGCTTTCATGCAAACTATACACACATGAGAATATTTTTGAAAGAAATCACTGATCTCTTTAATAAAGTTGTCTGGGCAAATACAAGAGTAAAAAGTAATTTCATTCAGTGGAAAGCAAGAAGCCATACCACGTATATGATCTTCAGCCTATGCACATTTATACTTCAACTCAATACCATAATTTAGACATTTTTATATAAGCAAAAGGTAAATGCACCTTTGAAAGAAAGATTCGTGTTTTCAAAATAGGAGATCTGGTTTTTTTTTACCCAATGAAGAAAACACTAAATTCATAATAAATGTCAATACAATGCAGACAGATGTTTTCACCCATATGCCTTTTGCATTCTTTGAAGCTAAACTGCAATTCCAAAAATCATATAGACACTTTTTTTTTTTCTGAGACTAAAAATTGACTAGATTTGAAGTGCCTGTTTAGGCAGCTGAACACTGGGGAAAAATATTACAGAATAGCAGTAAAACTAAAATATCTACATTAAGTTTAGCAGAGGCAATCACAAGAAAAACCAGGCAGTAAAATGAGGGTTCATTTCAGAAAACAAATTTGAGAAGAAAGAAAAATTAGACTTGAAATACATGGATTATATCACAAACTTGCATGTTTTACCGTGAATTTTTCAGCTGCTGAAGCTGGGGCAGGAACAAGGTTTATCAACAAAACTCTGAAAGATCCTGTAGGTTATGAAATGTCATTCTTCTTCTAAACTGGTTCATTGACAAATCCTAAGACTTTAGCTGAGCCAGTCCAAGCTATGAGGAGACACTCCACCTTAGCAGAATGACAGAATTGTTAGAGCTGGAAGGGACCTCTGGAGATCACCCAGTCTGACCCCCCTGTCAAGGCAGGGTCACCTAGAGCAGGTGACACAGGAACACACTCAGGTAGGTTTGGAATGTCTCCAGAGAATGAGAATCCATGCCTTCTCTGGGCAGCCTGTTCCAGTGCTCTGACATCCTCAATGCTCTCACAGCTCATGCTGAGGTGGAACTTCTTGTGTTTTAGTTTATGGCCATTACACCACGAGAACTCACCAGCTGTGCTTTCTTTTTGTCTCACAAACAGAGGGAACTGGGTATTGCTGCAGTCACTACACACAGAAGCACAAAGTGGGTAATGATACTTGCACATGCCATATATATAATTCCCTTGAGATTAGGGGAAAGGGTGTTTCATGAAACCTGACTCATGGAAGACAGAGAACATGGTGTTTTTGTTTAGGTGAAGACCATCCCAAACATAATCTTTTAAGCATATTTCACTTTTAAAGACTAGTTTTGCAACTCTTATTTGAAATATACACAAGTTTAATGTCAAGTCTTCAAGGGCTGATCCTTTGCTTGAGAATGTTACCACAGCATGATTTATAGTGAACATTATTGCTATCAGTAAGTTTGGATACAAAGCTCAGAAAAATTAGAACACAAAGTTAATATTTTTTTTATAAAATATTAGTAAGTGAAGGGAATTTCATCTGGTTAAATATTCAAGAATCCTAAAGAAATGCTTTTCTCCAGGATTTCCTGTTTGATTTACTCATCATTCTTACTTAACTGATTAACCAGCTCATGAAATACACAAGCAAATGACTTAAAAAAATAAATCAGAGGATTTGTTGGAGAATTACTTACACTTGAAGTACATTTAGGGAGTTAAGGCTACTTTGCAATTTTTCAAACCTATTCAACATATTTCTTATTTTCGTATCTCCTCTGTATAACAATATCTTCCCAGGTAAACAGGCCTTTCTTACTAGGATTTTCTGTTATTAAGTTATACATGTTCATTTTTCCCTTTTCTCACTCAAATTTTTGGAAGTGTTTTTAGTAGTTTTCAAACGTGTCATCTTGGTAGGCGATTTTTCCATGAGGGATCAAATCAATATTTCCCAGTATTTTCTTCTCAGTTTCTTCAAGAAACTGTCATCTTGAATGTTGCACAATTTTTTTCCTCTTAATTATGTCATGCATCTATTATTAACCAAGATAAATGGGCAGAGCTGGACATACACATATGTGGAACTGGAAGAGCTTCTCAACTGGAAAGCCTTGTGAAGAAAAACAGTACCTATCAACATATTTGACTAATCAATAAACTGTAAGAAATATGAGAGATGTGTCTTTTTTTATATATATATAAAATACACCAAACTAAGCACATACATTTGTCCTACTAAGGAAAGTGACAACAAAATTGTTCACGAGCACTGAGTTTTGTAATTCTTTCTTCATTGAGTGAGCAGTGGGCTATTTTTGTCATTTTGTAAATGACATTGAAATGGGAAGCTTGTCATTTTATTACTCAATTTTTTTTTTGCTTTGATTAGAAAACAGCAGCTCATTAGCTCCTTTTCCTGTATATGTCCCCATCATCACTCTGAAGAATGCCAGTACTTGAAATAGGAATTTTTTTTTTCCTAACTCAAGTGCATTTTGCCTTTGGACTTTACACAAAATTAATTATAATTTTCCCTTCTAATCTCTAGTACATCATTAGGACTCTGAGACTCTGAATCTGTTTTCTCTAACAAATGGCTAAATGCCAAACACCAGTGGCATTTTAAAATGGAACTGAGTAAATGCAGTAAAATACATTCTTCTTCCTTAATCAGAGAAAAAGTAAAGTAAAGTCATTCTAGAGGACATTCTCAGAAATGCAGGGATAAAACAGAAGGTAAATACCAGGGAAGGAGAATGTATTTTAATAAAAGAAGAGATTTCACAATAGGGCATATGGAAAAACCCAAGAGTATGCACAGACACAGAGACACTCATCCAAGTGTTATGGTCAGCCACTGATCACTTGGAGTTCCCTTTCCCAGTCTACCTTAACTTACACACCTAGTTTTTCACCTTTCACAAATAATCCAATAGAAATGAGCTTTGAAACATTCCCTCAGGGCAGCTCAGTATTACAGAAGGTATCAGAAAAGAATGACAAAGTTGAGGGATCCTTACAGGGCTCTGTCTCTAGATATTTCTTTTTTATGAGCCACCAACTCAATGCTGCTGCTTTGTGAAAAGCTCCTGAACTACAGCATGAAGTTGTAATCCCTCCACTACTCCTTAAATCTTTTTGCTCTCTCCTTTTCAGTGCTGGAAACTGAAGCAAGGAGCAAAACAGAGATTGTACAGAGAGGAATTTAGCTCATGGCCCACAGCCTTATTTGGATTTACAGCAAAGAATTTCTGCACTCTGAAGGAGAGTGACATGATGGAAGGCTCTAGAACTTTGCAAAGCTTTTTCCTACACCTAGGAGCATACTGACACCTCTTCATGGTTGCATCAAATCAAAAGGAAAGCTCCAAAACATTCAAAGGAGTCCTCCCCAAATGGTAAAACAGCAGCATATTTTAGCCAAGGACAGGGACCTAAAAGCTGACACAGCTAGTAGATTTGGACGAACATCTAATACATATTGATTAGACAAACAGACAAGTGTGCATTTTGCACGACACTCAGAAAGCAATCGGGTTTAGAAGGGCCAAGGAATCTTTTAAGCAAATAATTACTTATAAAAGGAATCAGCTTTTTTTCATCACCATATTGCCCCCAAAAGAACGCATAATCTGGCCAGATATCGATTTGTTAGCAGTGCCAAGGGATAAAGTCTTTAACACTTTTACAGAATTTCTATACAGCATCTGTTGACCCTCTGTGTTCTTTACTCATGTTAATAGAATTAAAACACTGTGCAATTCAAATAAACTGGAGGAATCAGAAAAGGTTAAGGGGGTTTGCTAGTAAGTAGTAAGGTGAGGGTTTTTTTTTCATTTATTTTATCCAAGAAATCAAAACTGGCAGAAGGATGCATCTGGAATGTTGAATACATGGAAGAAAGAAATCTCGAAGCACAAGTAAACAATGTCTGAGGAAGTCACATAAATAGAAACTTGTCAATGACAATTAAAACCTAATTATTCCTGATAGTAGTACTGTTCTTCCTCAAGGGTATCAAAAGCACTTAGTTTGCATTCCAAACATGAGTTCAAATATAACTTCATACACTCTGTAGGAATGAAGAAAGTATAGATTATTCAGACTACTTAAGATTAATGTGAACAGAAGAGAAAAAGTGTAAATTAAACAAATAGTTGCCCAAGTACCACCTTAAATTACACACTATGAAACCCTATTTAAGTTAACATGATTATAAACCAAAGAAAAATACTTTGCCATAGATATATGCTAGGATCTAATTTTGAGAATTAAAGACATTCAAAGTTTGCAGAGGTGCACAATGCACCATATATACACATTTACATTCAGAAAATTCCACTCAAAAGGGTTTATCAAAGTTACTGTGGTAAACTAGAAAGCAGTTCTGAATGCAACATTCTCCTCTTAGATCACACTGATAAATGGTTTCATTAACTTTAGTCTCAGCAAGGTTAATATAAAAGATACCAAACAGCACCAAGATCTGCCTTATTAGAAGGACAATGATTACCTAAAATAATCCTGTATTCATTAGAAAACAAAGTTTGTTTTGTTTGTTTGTTTTTAACTAGGAGAAACAGATTTATATTCATAATGTTTTAATGCCCAGAAAATTTTATTTTATTTATTATTTATTTTATTAATACTGCTAGGTGCTATTTGCCTTTCACTGACACCCTTTTCCTTTATTGTCTCCAACATACTGGAATTCCTGCTTGCTCTGTTGCTCCTGACCATTGTCAGACATAAAATATACAACTTAATTTATATTTTTAAACAGAATTATTGAAATAAAGTATCTAAAAAATGCAAGCAGTATAAAAAAGAAGAATGCAATATATGATTAGTATCTGCTTTACTGTATGACCTCACCAAATCCCACTCCAGTGTATAGGACTACATTAAATGCTAAACACCACGTCAATGTTTCTACTGTCTAGATTTCTCTTAAGAAACATCTGTTTTATTCTTAATTCTTACAACACATTATATTCAGATCACTGATACAGAGGAAATTCACTTAATATTTCAACAAACTGATAAGATCCAGATCCATAGATCGTGAGGACTTATATATTTCAAATCCAAAACATGAAGTTCTTAAAATTAGTATTGATCAAAAAATTTAGATGAAAGGCTAAATCACAGCCTTTAAGCCTCTCCAGTGTTTTTAATAGCATATTGTCAAGGCTTCTAGAAGCTACTTCTTGACACACTTACAGGAATCCCATTTTCAGGCATTTAGCTTGCAAATCAAGCTCTCCTCAAGGAAGCACAGAGAGGCTGCTCTCCCATGTGTGATGCTTCAGATGCATAATCCAACAGGAATTTTCACCAGGCAAACATCTACTGTGCTTCAAAAGAGAAAGTTGCTCTTCCACCTAGCAAAAAACCCCAATCTTTACCTCTCAAAAAGGGTTCAAAAGACCACTTCTTGCTTCATTACTACTGGTTTGGGGTGGGGTAGAATCAGTTTTCTTCACAGTGGCTGGTAGGGGGCTCTGTTTAATATTTTTGTCTTTGTGCTGGAAACAGCGTTGATATCAGAAGGATGTTTTCTTTACTGCTGAGCAGAGCTTACACACACCCAAGGCCTTTTGTGGCTGTCACACGATCCTGACTAAAAGTGTGTAAGGGGTACACAAGAAGTTAGTAGGGGACATAACTTGGACAGTTGATCCCAGCTGTGAGTCTTGCTTTCCTGGAGATAGCTGAACATCTGCCTGTCTGTGGAGAGCACTGGATGAATCCCTTGCTTTGCTTTGCCTGCAGGAATTTTCTTTGCTTGCTAACCGTCTTCATCTCAACTCATGAGTTTTCTCACTTGTGCTCTCTGATTCTCTCCCCCATCTCACTGAGATTCCATGTACTTCAGTTAAATAATTAGACCACTGCAAGTAAAACTGAGTGCTTGTGTAACTTACACTCTCATGTTTCACAATTAACCATCATAATTAATGTGTCAGTCCTAAGGAAAAGGTGATTGCCTGCAGTGAGTGTTTTAGAATCAGTTTTTCCAATCATTATATTATGTGATAAACATTGCAATTATCTCTTTGCTCACCTGAATTTTTTATAATTTGTTTTGGTTGAAGAATTAAATCTTTTACTTATTCCAGTGTTCATGTCTTCCTGAAAAATAAAAGTCTTTGGTAGCAGAATGGAACAGGATGTGAGGTTTCGTAACTAATTTTCATCTCACTCACATTCAAGACAACTTTTATTAGGCTTCAAATACCAATACTATTTTAAGAATGGAACTTACTTATTTAAGAGGCCAGAGTTTAATCCATATTGAGTCACACAACACTAGATCACAGCTTCAGATAGAAATTTTGAAACTATTCTCAAGAGTAATTTTATAGACACCTAAAGGTTCAAAAGGCATCAGGAAATACCCTTTAAATCTCTCAAAATGTAGTATGATAGTGACTGGGCTTGGGTTAGCGGGCTGGGGATTCTGTTTAATGCTGTCATTTAGGGCCTCTTTTGAGAGTGGGCACTTGGGATTAATGAAAGTTTTGATCATCTCTGAGTACTCCTTTATGTGAGAGAATAGAAGAGACTACAGCATTCCAACTCAGCCCCATTTTTTTCCTTAGCTGGGCAAAACACATTTGCTGGAAAGCAAGTTTTCATCAAAATCGGATGTGAGACTAGGGAAAATAAAAAACAAAACCAAAAACAAATGAACAAATTGCATGTACATTTCAGACCTGATTATGGTATTTTCCTTTAGGTTTCCAGTTAAATGCCTGAGAAAATGCTCCATACTCCAGTCTGCTGCATGTACCATGTGTTAAGCATTCTCTCGTTTTGCTACACAGAGGCACAGCAGGCTCCTCCATTGCTACCATTTAAACTCTCTTATGCCTTAAAGAAGCAATCCTAAATGCCAGGCTTCCTTAAATTGCCTGCTGCAGACAATCTGGCAGCCTCCACTAGGAAAATCTCCATAGTGCATAAAAACCGACATTGCAAAAAATGTATTTTATCCTTCACAAACCCATGCTGCCCCCCTGGATAGAAAGGAACCTTATCTTATCTGCCTTTCTGTCCCCCCTCTCCTCCCTTCCCTCCAAAACAGAGCAGTTCCACTATTATAAAATGTAGTGTCATAGATGCTTACACAGAGTTCTATAATATTCTGCGTGGAACTTCAGAAAATACATTTTAATCAAGAAAAGACAAAGGTGAGCAGAGGAATAATATAATTATCAGTATAATAATAGAAGGAATAATGCAATCACTGGTGAACTAAGAGATTCCTTTAAATTTTTCATTTCATGAAATTATTCTCTGTGATTTTTTTTAAGAGATGGGAAATATATTTTACATTTGCCATTGACAAAGGCACCAAATTGCCTTGCTTTTTACATTAATGACTTAATACTCGCATTACTGTCTAGATTATTATTAAAGTCTGTACTTTGATAGAAGCTAGATTCCTATTTTATTATGTATTCTATCAACATAATGTACACAAACATATTGCTAGTACATGACTAATTAAGCAGAAATACATTCATTCAATATATTATATAATTAGCTGTGAAGGTCTCTAGTTATGATCAATAAGCAATTTGAGTAATCATTCATCTGGGCATTGAAATACAGTAAGAACAGAGATGATTTCAAGACCCTTTTCTACATATATACTAGTGGGAGAAGTCAGAGAGGTTTTTCCTCTTGATAATGTTTTCAGGCTTCTACTACTTAATATGCTTATTAAAAAATGCAATGACTGACAATATAATTATGACTAGAAAGAAACCAAGATCAAAAATCTATAGGCCTTCTTCCTAATTCCCCTCCTCTTTCCTTCCTGTTGTGTAATGAGCTACTATTTGTTTTTGCTCATTTTAAAAAGCATCCACAAAACATGTGTCTGCACTCCTTTTGTGCAGGAGGCTTTTTCTCAGGAAAGAAGAAGAAAATGAAAACTTGGTACAATTTCAGTTATTACTGATTCTAAAAATATATTCATAAAATTAAGGAAAAGCTTTTAAAAATCCAAACGAAAATAAATGAAACAGCTCCATATAGCAAAAATCAAAGCTATACATCTTTCTGTATCCAGCAGTGAATCAGCTGGTGAGTTCAAGCACTATATCAAGATGCTGTAGGTGTAAACTTTTTTTAAATTTTTTTTTCAAAGTCCATTTAATTGACGGTCTAATACACAAAATGTTCTGCAATATTTGTCTAATGCTTAACTGTTCAGCCATGCTTACTTCCCCCCCTTACCCTCCCCCATTGTAACTGCAGGGGGCTGGCACCTTCCTTATGTCTTTGAGTTCTGCCTCCAGATATTGTAAACAAGACATTCCTTTTGAGAAAGTAAAGGATTCGTTGATAAAAGTCAGTCCTGGAATCTTATTCTTCTGTGCTAGACAGGTGAAAAAGATTAAATTAGGTTAACTCAACAAAAGGAGAACATGAGAGTTTTTACATATCTTTGGTCTTTGGAATTGTGAAGTTGGCATAATCATATTTAGTGCCAACCAATTAATTTAGACCAGTTTTTGAGCTGTAAAATAAATATATAATCAGTGATGTACTAAAACCATCTGAAACAAGTTAAGTACATCTTTATCTGATCACTGATGTCAAGATCATTCAGACAAATTCAAATTATATGCTGTAGATCTAGGTGAGTCTGTTCTTCAGATAATATCTTTGAAAGAATCAAGTTGATGAAGTCGTGGACACTTTTAAAGTCAACAAATGCAGCAGCCCTTTCACAGTGATATATTTGCAGACCTATTGATTAACTCTCTGACTGAGAACACTTGTGGCTCATTTTTCTACATGCATAAACAAATTATGGATGCAGATCACTGCATACGTGTAAGTGTTACACAGAGTAGAAGTGCCCAGGCTGTCAAGAAAGAAACGTATCTGCACAATTTATATTTTATAACCATGATACAGAAGAGGTTTATTAAGACTAAAAAATTAATGGCCTGACAGTACAGAACTGCTCCCTTTAGTATTGTATGTTTTGGAACATGTTACACAAAAGTTACAAAAGTGTAAAATGATAGGAGCATCAAAATTTTCCTCTGGGAGATTATTCCTCATATTCAACTGACAGGAATTGCTTTTGCCCTCACATTAAACCTATTTTCTCTCCTCTTCTTAAGTACAGTGAGTTTTTAATGTCTGAGTCTTGAAAAATAAACATTTTCCATCTGTGATTTTATACACTTTCAAGAATTGCCATCTCTTTCTGTATTTCTGGTTTACTGTTGTTTGGTCCTATTGTGCAAATTTAATACTAGACCTCTTGTGAACGTCATGATGATGACTTTATTTCTGGTAGGATGTCACTGTGATCTAGATGATTCTCGCACCACAAACAATGTTTTACCTCTGCATTCCTTAAGAGTTTAGAGTGGAGAAAAAAAAATAAAAAAAGAAAAAGAAGGCATTATGTTTGGTTATTAGTAGCTCTTCACTGCTTGTTGTTGTTGTTGTTGCTCTTTATGAGAATGAGGAAGGATGTTTGTTTTCAATAGAGTAAACAAATCAAATATTTTTCTGTAGTGTTTTCATCATCTACAATTACTTTCATAACTCTGCAACAGAAGCAAAAGGCTTCTTTCTATGGATATACTTATCAATTTTTTTTTATATATTAGCAAATCGCTCCTCAAGGTTTCAGTTTCCTTTTTGAATTTGCACTCCTACAGTTTCTATGCGATTCTGTTGCACTGCTCACTAGAATTTTTGAGGCAAAACATGAGGAACACTTCCCTCTCTAATTCTCTATGTGTTGTTACTTAGGTATAAGGGGTTTTGTCTTTCTTGCCTCTGCCTCATCCACATGGGAGTGCTGTAGAGGATACAAAAAACAGTTAAAAATTTAACAACCCAAATCATCCAAACTTTACATTGTGTGGGAGAATTTACTGTTTGGTAAACTGGATTTGAATTTACAGTGCACTAGTTCTCAATGATAGTTAGTTCACAAAAAAAAAAAAAAAAAAAAAAAACCCAGAAAAGGGCAAAAAAGAGAAGTTAGGGGAGACCTTTTTGAGTAAATTTATTCCTTAATATAGGAGCACCCAGGCTTAGGAGCCATGTGTTCATGAATTGCATAACTCTTTTTCAATGTAACAAATATTAGCTTATTTGTAGTACTGTGAATCCAGAGAGAAGTGGTATTGGTATGCCAAACTTGAAGGACCTGTGTACATTAAGCCTATAAACCTTGTAGTTGTCCGTGCAGATGGGGAAAACAGTCAGTATTCACAGGGAAACCTGCAGCTCTGTGGTCTTGTACTGTATTTTTAAATGACCAGTTTGAGAGACTGAAACCTTATGGTTAACAGCTCAAACATGGTTTTCATGGACTTTCTGGCCATGATGGCAATATTGTATGAAGAAGCTGTCCTGAAAATCATCCCTGGCCAGGTTTGGGGAGGGAAGGGCCAAAGTTCGCAGGATCATCTGCTGAGGCCACCTTTGCACAGACTGCCAAAAACCAGAAGGGAGGAGGAGAGTTCTGGGGCTGTGGTGTAACCTCTGGTCACAGGCAGTGAACACCCACCCTCCCTCACACAAACTGGCTCAGCTGTAATCCCCCCACCCCGGGAAGGCCACATCCACAGGACATTCCCATGAGGAGCAGCTGAGCAGGTGCCACAATTCATCCAAGGCCCCCAAAGTGCTCCCCAGACTCATTGCCAAGGCTCTTCTCGTGATGCAAAGAGAGGTAACAGGTCCAGAGTCTGCTGCAAGAGTGTCAGACTTGTCTTCTAGGGCATTGAACTCTGTGTTTTGTGGGACCCTCACCACCATGAAGATTGGAAGAAGCAGATTGATGGTATTTTGTTGGGATCCACGTAGTGGTGATATTTTCTGCTTAATCTCTGTCCGTCTCTCTCTTTCCTTCCCTCTCTTTTTTCTTAATTTTACTGTTAAATAAAATCCATACTATTAACTTAGGCATATGGTCTCATTTGCAGCTTAATTCTGGTAGTGTCATCTCTCTAAAAATTTTAATAACCAGATCGCAACAACCAGTAAAATTATTTTACCCTATGTTGTATCACAGCACAACTTCCTGGAGCAGAGAATCCTTACCAGCTTACAATGTGAAAAACTGATTTGTAGCTACCATAGAAACAAACCTCTTTGTATAATAATGTATGCATAGGGGAATATAACCTCTGCTTGTGTGCGGCAAGCAGTAATTCAAAGTAGCAACACGCTGCCTGTTTGAATATGTGCTGATGCTAAAGAAGGAATTTGATGGATACAGTCTCCCTGCAACCTATACATTGCCTTCTGCTTCCCTCCTAGGAACCAGTGGCACTGAAACACCCCTCGTTCCCAAGGCCAGATAATCATCTCATCCCTGTGAAAAATGCAGGGCACAGATTTCCATCTGTTTTAAAGGCAAAAGCATAGAGCTACAAACCCAAGGGACACTATTGCTGTTTTAGGCTTTTCAGTGCAGTTATCTCTGGCTCATGTTTGAATGAGGTTATATTTCTAAACTTAGCAGCAGGCATGGTGATGATTTTTCTTGCCACTTAGTTGTCTTATAGCAAGGTTGATAGATACTCTCCTTTAACAGACAGGAGTACACACTACTCTGAATAAGGCACCTTATTTTATCAAGTCCTGCTGTATTAAAATTGTTCTTGGCTGAAAATGAAAACTGGACAGTTTCTACCGACTTTATTAAGTGCCATTCCACAGTGTTAGGGTTCAATATTGTCCAGCTATCCTTGTCTCTCAATACAGAGGACTTTTGAGACTCTTTTAATTCTTGTCACTACAGGATGCAACAACAAAAAAAAAATCAAGTAGCCAGTTTCCAGTAATTTAAAGAAAAAAGTCATCAGGCAAAGTTCCAGCTAAAATCTTATTACAAACATATTTCTTTAACTTTAACTTTTTATATATAGTAGCTTTGTCTTGACTATCTGACTAAGTATCTAGACATCCTAATGATGGACATATTTCCTATCACTCACAGAACTTCCTTCAACTCTATTTCTTCTTTCACCTGGTGGTCTTTGTAGCACCAGTCTTAATCTCTTCCTAACATGCAAAAAACAAACAAAAAACCCCAAAAAACCCCAAACCAAACCAAAACAAAACAAAAACTAATCCCAACATTTATATCCTGGAAATTTACAATTATTATTTTTAATCAGCAGAATAAAGCTTTATGCAGGGCACATTTACACATTAAACATGATAAGGGTACTAATGCCATTGCTAATTGATACTATTACTAAAATAGTGCCCCATGTTTGGATTTACCTTGTAGAAAGAGCATTGTGTGTTTTTCAAAGATTTGCAAGTAAAATTGGTAGTCTTGAAAAGAGTACTGATGAAATAAAATACTTGTAGAAATTTGATTTTTCACTGGTTGAAGCACTAAAGATGTTAGTTTTAGTTTCTAAGTATTTTTATCAAATAAGTCAAAATAAGAATAATATGGAAATAAGTTTAAAAACCCCTTTTTAATGTGAGTATCAGAACACCAATCCCTTTTGTTTAAAAAAAGAATACAAATTTAAGCAGAATGCTTTTAATAGTCCTCTTGATACAGAGATTTTCTTGCTACAGAAGGAGCTGGGGCGAGCTCCTTGAAAGAGGTAAAAATTTTAAGAATTAAAATATTTGACATAACTCACAGGATCATGGAATAACTGAGGTTGGAAGGTGCCCCTGGAGGGCATCTTGTTCAACCCCCCAGCTCAAGAAGGATTTCCTGGAGCTGTTTTCCCAGGACTGTGGCAAGGTGGCTTCTGAATATCTCCAGAGAAGAAGACTTTACAGCCTGGGTAACCTGTACTGTAGCTCAGCCACCCTCACAGTGAAGAAGTCTTGCTCTAACATTGACTGCAAACCATATTTTTCATAAAACTCCAGTTTTACAATGCTTTTATAAGACCTCAGGTTTGTAGTTTACACAGGCTTCATATAAACCTGGGGTTCCTTTGGGTAAGCAAAAAAAAAAAAAAAATCAAAAAGCTATTTTTTTGTGGTTGGGAAGCAATTAATATTTTCTATTGAGATGTTTTAGGTTTATTTCAAACCTATGCTAATAACAGTTACTACTTACTATTTTAAACAGTTCCAAACTGTAAACATGCAAATATTTTTGTGAAAGGCCTTCATGATTCATTATGATTAAAAAAGCAAGTTTGTAAAGAAGATATGAACTGCACAATAGCAGAGATTTCAAACTACCCAGACATTATTGGCTATTCATTGTATCCTTTAAAATGACAGATAATTTTTAGGGGTTTTTTTTTTGAAGTAGAATAAATCAGAGGAGTATAAACTCCATTGGTTTTGGACTGTAAGAGCTCACTTCTCTCCAGAAATCATAAATTCTGAACAATTCCTTCATATGTTCCATGCTTCTGGTCATAACCAAACATCAGTATAGAGACTTGTACTTTATTAATCAATAATGAGAAAACCAGTAAATTATCCACAAACAGAACACAAAACCTGACCCATCCTTACTGTCAGGGTTGAAAACTGTCCCTCTATGTTGATAACTCTGATCCAGATTTCTGAGTTTTAACATAATCAGTTAGGACATAAGATGTCACTGCTATTATCATTATATAAAGATTGGGGGGGTTTTTAAAGAGAATGCAATATGTGTGATCCCAGAGCTTCTCCTTTAAAAAAAAAAAAGTTAAAAAAAGAGAAGTAGAGCACAAATATCTCCCATCAAAACTGTTATGATGGGATTTATCAGCATCCCATGGCAAAAAAAATAGTAGGAACTGTATATGTTTATAAGCCTACACTGGCTGGAACTTCTCCATGAAGAGTGAGTGTCAGCTGTTTAGAAAGAGACAATCTGGGAAGGTTCTGTTCTGCCCTTGATATGTGCACAGACTTTAACTTCAATTAGTGTCATTAATCAAGAGGGGAATGAGCTCCCAGGCCTACCATAATTTGATGCTGGTGTTCCATCAGGTACCCCCTGCACTGAGAGAAGACACACCCTGGCACTGACAGTGACGCATGGCCTGGCTCGGAGCTCCGTCAGGTGCCATATGCTTCGGCTGAGGGATAGCTGACAGCCACGACAGCACATCAATTACTGCCATCCAGCCACGCACTGAACACACATGGGCTCATCCCAGCTTCCTTGTCATAGCACTACAAGAACTCATTAAGCGTTCTGTATTTAAAGCCCTTGCTTTTCTCTAGAAAATGCCATTAATCTGATTGTGGTTGGCACAAAGGCTTGGGTCAGGCAAGGATGGTGCTCTCAAGTTTGAGGCTGACACCCCCACAAGTTTGGAAGACACCCCTCAGAAAGCTGCTTCTGCAACTCACCCCTAAATGGAAATTTAAAGACATACCATTCAAACTCCTTCTACAAAAAAATTTGAGAAATAGATATGCAAAAGTCCTTTCATTTTCTTGGGTGAGGCTGAGTTCTAAATCTGTGTGAAAACTCCAGCTGGGGCTGGGCAGGAATCTGGAGCCCAGCTCATGCAGAACACCAACCACATCTCAAACTGACTGGGGCAGCAACATGGTAAACAGAATCCAAATCCCTATTTTTGTTCCCCTGGCTGATAGTGACAGGTTAAAAATATGCAAACCCTACTCCCAATCTCTTTTTCTCATACAAGAAAATAGGTGCTTTAAGACTTTTATCCTGAGTACTTGATTATTACTTGCCTTTCGGGAATACAATTTCTATCATTATTCAAGGATCCAATCTAGAATTAGAAAGAAAATTACACCACAACTCAATTCCTTTTGTTCACTGATGTGATTTCTCAGACATTAAAATCCGAGTGAGCATGGAAACTGGAAGTGGCATGAAAACAAAAAAACTCAACATACTTAGAATGCATAAAAAAATACAAACAAAATATTTTCTTAACTGAAATAATTATTATAGATTGGATAAATGAATCACCTGATAAAAAGTATTTATAAATTTCCTGTATTTTAATAGGACAATCTGATTCAATTTTTTTTTGTTTTCCCCAATGTTTTTGAGGATTCTTGAGCTTCCCATTTCACCATTAACATTTTCCACAATAATACAAATTGTAGCATTAATAATAAGAATTAATTATCATAAAAAATACATATTGTAGCATTAATCATAAGAATTAATTACCATAAAACCTTCAATACTCCTGGTTTTGTTCCTGTAGCTAAAACTGATGAAACCCATGGAAAAAAAGCATCCTTTGTAACTCAGACTGGAAAAAGCTGGGTTTTTTTCTGGTGCAGTCTAAACTTACTTTCTCTAGCTTATACAATGAGATTAATTTTTATTAAATTTAGCCAATTAAATTTAAAGTTTAAACTTTGGAGATTTTTACTTCAAAACTTGTATTGATTGTTTTAAATCCTATGTATTAAAAGAGCCTATGTTAAGCAGTATGAAAATGTATCTTATATGTTAGAGAAGAATGCAACTTGTTTTGCGTGGTACTTTTTCCTACATACTGAGTAAAATATTTGGATTAAAAGGACACATTAATGAACTTACTTGATAAACAAATATAATTTAAAATAATTTCAAAAGGCAATTAATAGTACTTATGTGTTGATACTATGAAAAGTTTGACTGGCTTTAATAATTCTGATACCTATTTGCACTTTTGAAATGGATATTGTTTAGAATTACACTTACTATTTATGAACAAATTATGCAAAGAAATTACTGGGTACCAGTCAACATTGTCAGTTGCTGCCTCCATTGGGTATGAAATGCCCTTGGCGTTCTAATTGTGGGTGGAATTACCCCCAAAGGCCATGCATTTGCTGTGGACTACACCACAATTATTGCAAAGTGAATGCAGTAATTGCTGCAGAGCTGCTGCAGCTTGGGAACACACAGCCCTGAAGCACCTTCTCTGTGTATGTTGGCCCTAAGTGGTATTGAAAATCCATGTGATTAAGGCTCCTTAAGGGCTTTAAAACTAGGATTAAGTTGCCTAGTGAAAAGTGAACGCTTTTGAAATGTGTAACTTCTAATTCTATTGTAGAAGCATAATTTAAAAAAAAAAAAAAAGTTTTGCCATCTCTATAGAACTTTTTTGGTTTATTCTTATGTGGTCCTGTGACATTTTGATTTTGACCAGTTTTTAAATTTTTTTTTGTGAAATACTTGATTACAATAATACAAAACAGGTATCAAACTTTCCTCATTGTTTGAGATTTGAGGGTGACTAACCACCTAGATAGCATGTTAATTGTTTCAAATCACTCCTTGTTAAATGTTTTTTTTTTGATATCTAGGAAAGTTTTTCATCTGTCAGACCTGAAAACTAAAGCATAAGATCTGTATCTCAAAATGGATTCTTTCTTTTTCATGCCTCATCAGTCCTAGTAATAAAAGACAACTTGGATTTCACTTTTACTTACTCAGGGGTAGGTTCACTCTTTTTTTTGTGTGTGTGTGTGTGTGGGTTTTTTTTTTTACATTGTCATTCAAACACACTCACACTACCTGCTGAATGGTTATGGGGTTAAGAGTTATACAAGCTCAACAGACACAGAATGCTTTTGAATTACTGATGAAACTGCTTGGTGAAAAAGACCACACAGAAAAGAAGGGTGCAATTTCTTAATTTCTTTCAAAATACCCACTCATTCTCAAGGTTTAATTTTTCCTATTTTTTTGTTGCTAAATTTGCCTTCATAAAGAAGCCTGAATTAAGCTCGATACTTTGAAAAGATGATTTTACGGAAGGGTCTTAGCAGGGTATTGTTAATTTCCTTTTTATTTTATTGAATGCATTGAAATAGGGTAAGACTGAAATGACCAAGGAACATTTACAACTGTTTTATGTAGAAATTTGATCCACCGTATCAGCCTCTCCCCAAGAAATCATTCTGTCTTGAGCACAAGGTCTTCATCCATTTGACATAAAGTTCTAGAGTACCTGAAACACATAACTTTGTACTACTTCCTATCTCACAAAAATTTATAGAAAATTGAAATTTCCACCTGCAAAAGCCACACTGAAATGATACTTATAGCTCTGATTTCATAGGGTCTTTTTGCCTTAGGAAAGTGCATTATTAGGGAATGTAGATTAAAAAGTCATGCAAAATTTGCAGTCTGAAACATAACAGGGATTCTTAAAAGACTGAAATCTGACCAAAACCAGCAGGAAAACCTATGCTTCAAATAATCATGAAATTCAAGATGTATCCTGGATCCCTCCAAAATGAATATGATGTGATGTATCACCATCAGTTCTGCCCACAGACTCTGCCTGCTCTCCCGTTACAACCTAGCAGATCTCCCACCCCTTCCACATGGTTCCTCTGAGAACTCCGGCTGGCTTTCACCAACTCCTAACAGGGGAAATTGTGTTTGCTTGCTTTATCTCACCAAACAGGGGCAAGGTGCTGAGGTTCAGTAAAGCTGGCTCTGCAAAGAACCACTTGAATTCAGTTTTAAAAGGTCAGCAACAATTCTGAAAAGCAAACATGGACAAAAAAACAGCTGACTACTTTCAACACGCACTGCTCTGTTAGTAGCTGGTGGGTAGCAGTCTAACAACTGCACAGCTTTCAAATATAGTCTGTAGACATATTTCTGTGCTTTAACATTTATATTTTCAGGTGTCTACAGAAAAAAAAAAATCTGTATTCTACATGTGAGGAACGTATCTGTCAGATCTTGAGGTTGTACTGGTAGATGGCCCAGGTGAGAGATGGTACAATAGAAAAAATTATTTGTAGAATAGGTTTTTATGTTTGTTTGTTTGTTTTAGCAGATTTTGTGTGTCAATTATTAAACAGGAAAAATTTGTAGGAGTCCTCATGTGAAATGATTAGAGCATTTACCACTAATTAGTCTAATGGCACCTACTCTTAAATATTTAAAACCATTAAGAAGGTTGAACCATCAACAGCAATACGATTGGGATTCATGGAATTCAGTGTCTAGAGATTAAGAACATCTATCAGAATTAGGTACTCTAGGGATATAGATAAAAATAAAGAATTAAGTAGGGAAAAGGAATAAAAATTGATGACTAGGAAGACTAAAAGAGTAATTTTACTTTGTAATCTGGTATTACCTATAAGAAGGTGAACCTAGCAAGCAATTTTTGAGAGTAGTTAAAAGCTTAGGCACCTTGTAAAGAAAAAAAAATCAAGCGTAAGGGTCACGAGTGATAGTCCTTTACCATAATGAAATCTCACCTTTGTTTAAAAAACTCTTAAACAAATACTTAGATTCCAATGTGATTTTCAAATGTGATAAGGTAAAAAAGGGCACAGGTCAACTTAAAAGTTCTGAAAATTGGTGTCATCATAACTGTTATATTAATCAATTCCATTTAATACCAAACACATTCAAGATTATTTAAGATTAACCAGTGACTGGGGGTATTCAAAAACACATTTTGAATATTCAATTCCATCTTCATTAACTGAAGACAGTTTGCAAGGTAAACTATCCTAAGAACACAAGTCTTTGCTGATGCATTTTGATAGGTTAATGCTAGTAAGAAAAATATACGCAGAGCAATTACACATCTATGTTTGTAACAAATCCCAGTGGCACCCCAGTATCTGAGAGGGGACAACACAGACTCCTCATAAACTGTGTTTCAGCTTGTGCCCATTACATGTCACTGGGTACCACTAAAAAGAGCCTGGCTCCACAGCCTAGCCAGACACATCAAAATTAGCTTTTCAAGTAGCCTCAGATTGATACCAAAAGAGGAAATACTCTATACCTTTTTCTATGACATGAAATACATTGATTTTTACAGTCTTCAGCAAATAACATCACAACAACTTCAATCCTTCTCAAGACCAGAGGCAAAGTTACAGAAAAACAAAAAAATTGCTTACTGGTACTGTTTCTTCATCTTAAAAAAACTGAATTATAACATGTAATTTATAATCATCACAGTTTTCTTAATGTAAATATTGCTGTGTGCCTAATTCCTCATTTGTATGTGGAAACTTAAGTCAAGTACTTGGAATGGTTATTTTTTAGTATCTGTGTTTCATCTGCCACTTTAATCTACTTAATCAACACTTACATATTTAAAAAACTGGTCACCTAACTTCTTCATAAGAGTTATGCTCTTACAAAGCAAAGATATTTTGTTTTAGTTATCCAGCAATGTTTCTCAGAAAAGCTTAGTTTTCCTTCTAAAATTCACCATGGTCAGTGGCATTGCAAATAAGCTCATTAATGCATTTTGCATTCTCAAGTATTACATTTGTTCAACAGATTTAAAAATATGTAACTCCACATGCTCATTATCCTCTTCAGTTTGGTTAGGAGGCTGTCAACCTTGTCAATTATATTACTTCAGAGACTTCCCTTTTATTTTTTCTCCCATATTTTCTAAGCTTTCTGATCATGATCTGCAAAAATTTTTTCTACAGCCTCACTTTGTCTTCAAATAGCCTTTTTTGAAAGAATCTCCCCTTTAATTTTTCATCAGACTTTGTAGTGCACAGGTAGTATATCTTTATTATTCCAGTGTTGCTTTCCATCTTTTATAGATTCAATTTTCACTATGTATTATATTCTGCAGACCTATTGTCCTTTTCACCTCCTCGGTTCATCCTTCTATTCTGTCTTTTTTACCTGTAAGCCCCTTCTCCCTTACTGTGACCTTTTCCAGTCTTTTGAAATCTCCTTGGTATGTGACTGTCCTTCAAGTCACACTGTTACCCTTCAAATAATTTTGCTGACTGCAGCCTGGACCTCTGTTTGAAGACTTTATCCTAAACTACTTTTCAGACATATTTTAATTGCAGACAACCTAGAAAAAGAAAAAAATCAACTATCTTTTAATCTGAGAACCTACCAAACCAGGGAAACGATCCCATGCCGTTCAGGGCTCTGATTACTGCCAAAGAAGTGCTGCTTTCTCTGAAGAGTTTCAATAGTCAGAAGGTAAAAGTGCTGAACTTCATTGGAAAGAAGACTGGAGAGCGAAAAAATGAGGATATTCAAGTAACTTAATTAAAATATAACTATTTAATCAATGTTCCACTTCATATTTTCACACGATCCTAGCTGAAGGTTTTCAATCAGTTCTGTAAAACCTGTGTGTAGCTTTCCTGATGAAGAGATGGAATAATGTGTTTAGTACTTTAGCTCTACTTGCTGCCACATGCAGATTAAGCAAGTTTGATCTTTAAGCTTTGATTCTGTCAGAGAACTTTGCAGGTAGTTAAGCAATAAGCGTAACTGTATTTTATGGGATATAATGCCATTTTCTGGGACACTATGCTGACCCCTTGTTCACCAAATGCTCACAAATGAGCAAACGTTCTTAAAGGCTGCAGCCATATTCTGTCACTTCTAAGTTTCATTTCATGCTTATCACTGCAATTTTAACTGTGAAAACTTATAGATCAAATACTGAACAAGGAATGTGCTGTGTCCCCAGGAACAGCCTGGCAGATTCTATTTGCTCCTGGTATTCTCCCACTTTCTGTAAAAAAACATATTTTCAATGTACAAAATTTTGTACATGCCTCAATACCTCAAGTGTTTGGCTTTGACAGAATTTGCTCCTTCCTCATCTTTATTGGTACAAGCCTGATCTAGCACCAAATGATTAAAGTGCTGGTATCAGGAAATTAAAAATAGACTGGAAGTTTTAGAGGGTACGTAACACTAGTCTACTACAAATCTAAACAGAAAACACATGTAATAAGCACCGTTCCATTTCTATAACTGATGTTACAATAAAAGATACAACTCTTAAATGTTTATTTGCCTAGCACTCCAAGTGTACATATGGTAAAGTCATCTGAATCAGTAAGAAAACTCTAATTTCTTTCATTAGCTATCAGCTTTTGGGCTTGCCCTTTTTCTAGTTTTTATCACGTTCTTTTCCACTCTTTTTCAGTTTGTGAATTGTTTCTTTGTAATTAAGAGCTATCTGCATACATCTGTGACTCTTGCACATTTTCAGCCACACTTAGTGCTTGTAGGAAGCTCTAGTCTGGTGACACAGGAGTTGGTAATAGCTGGAACTAGACTGTAGGAATTTATAAAAAGCTGTGCCATTTTATGGTGTAGGGCCAGGAACTTCTCTGATATAATAAATATCTTAAAAGCAATACCAAATAGCCACCTTCTTATGTCCTTAAGGATTCAATTTTAGGGTATGACTAAAAGGAATGATAAACTATGAATGAATAGCTACCACATTCTTAGTTATTTTAAAGTATTTGTTTGAAGCATTAATTGTCAAAACAATGACAAGCCATAACTGGTTTTAATAGTTTAATGCTAAGGTGGGAAGAGGCTTCATAATAACGGTGCTAACTTCTAAAAAGCTCTGTCAGTTCCCTTTATTACCAAAGATGAAATTTCAGCTCACAGGAACATTATTTCAATGCCCATGCAGTGATAATCCAGGTAAAAAGAGACCTATTCAACTTGATCCATTAAAGCTGAAAAGTGCATTGAAGAGTTCTATTGTAATTTATTCCTTTTTTGTGAACTCAGAAAAAGGAACCTTGCACTAAGACTTATTTTAAGGCATATTGTGGATATTTTTTGTTTGTTTTCTTTGAAGGTTTTATATCCCATATCATATGTTTCATTGCAGTACATATTTTCCTGAAAGTAGATTTTTTGATCCTTTTGAGACCCAAAACTCTACAATATTGCTAGAACTATTTTATATTAAATTAGGAAAAAATATAAGCTAAATGTATATTTAAATATCATTAAGGAAAACTTAACAGTCAGGCCTAATTATATCTAAAATAGCTTGATAGCAGTTTCATACCTCATCCATGGAAACAGTGATATTTCGCTTTCCCAAAGAAGAGGTACAGAAGCAGAAAGACTTGTGGAAACTTTGGGCAACTAAACCAAGACAGAGGAAGTCCAAAGACGTGGAGCTGGTCCCTAAAGTCTACACACCAACCATTCACCTGTATCTTCCTTAGATCCAAGTGGATTCAGACACAAGAGACTTGACTAAGTAAGCACAGTGTAATATTCCCTAGTAAACAGAGAAGAGAAACAACCAAAGTCCCTAACATTAAAAGCAGAATTTTTCATACATAGATTTAAACGACTGTCTTTTGTAGAGGAAGATAAAACCTGAAAAAAAAGTGATTTTCACCTCTTCAAAAAGTATTTCAGTATCACACTAAGAAAATAATGAAAGGGAGAGAAAAAAAGCGTTAAAAAGTTTTTTTAAATATGTGAAATATGTAAAACAATATAAACATTTTAACAACCAACATAAATAACTGTAGATACTATCAAGAAAGTCAGAAAGTATAATTGAATTCTCTCCTGTCCCTTAATTCAAATCTAACTGTTTTGTAAGCCAAGCCTGATATTTCTAATCCAGTGGAAAAACTTTTCTATTATTTTAAAATGCAACTCATAAAAATTTTCACTGTATTTAAGTATGTAACATTTCCCTTTAAAGAATTCAGATAAAAATTGGAAATGATAGATGCTAAATTTTCTTGTAAGATTCACCTAAAATTTTTGTTTATGAGTTGCATCATTAGTTACTACTGTACTTATAAGAATTGTTAGGCATTAACCATTTATTATAATTTTTAAAGACACGAAGAAATGAAATTTTACTAAGTATTAGAGAACAATTTAATTTTCTTTCAACTAATAATGTAAAATGAGCTATTTCTCTCAAAGATTATTACTTTTCTATCCTTATGTCTTACAGTCTACTCTTATTTCTAGCACTTTCCAAATCCCTCAAAATTAATTAGGAAGAATACTGTTAATTTTGTTTGGTTTCTAGTAAAAATTTTGTTCCTCTGCTCTAGTGCATGGTGCATCACTGCCTACAAAAATTCCATTGAAGGCAGTGAGACTTATTCTTTCATATGCAACACTGTATTGCTTCAGCATCTTAGAATACAATTGATATGTATTTCTGTTTATGATTGGGAAGATGAATTGTATGTTCATGCCAATATATATAAATGACAAAATCTTCAATGTGCCTTTCTCTTCAGATGAAACATTCTTACACCTGCAGTAAACATTTAATTCAGCTAGTAAAATCCTGAAACCACTTTAAACTACTTTATAAATTCATCTCTGTCAAATTACATTTTTCATACTCTATTTTACCTATTCTGAGTTATTTATGTTAAATTATATCAAGAGGAAATTTAGAATGAATGACAATAAGGTTTCCATGGAATAATCAGACATCTGTTGTTGTTTTTCACTGAAACTCAGATTTTTTTAAATCCTGGTCCATCTTTCTACAGTGAAGAAACAACACAGAAATTATATTCTGTAGAAGATTATTTTACCCCACAAACCCAAAGACTGAATATGTAACCCATTATTCTGAGGTTACAGTTCAAAGAATTCAAATATAATTAAAGGATTTTTTTGTCTACCTGTGTGGATTGTGATTAAAAATGTGTGTTGGAGAAAGACTGGCCACAGTTGCTAAAAAAGAGGACAGTCAATTTAGGCATCATTAGCATTTAAAAAAACATTTTCTTATTTTTTTTATTTTTTTTATTTTGCTGCTTGTCATTACAGTCTTTATATCTTGAGTTTATTTTCAGTGACTTTGTTTCCCCATGAGTTACAACTGAGTACATTATCACCCAATCTCAGAAAAGTATAAAATATCTTGAAGTAAACTATATTTGTTTGCTATTAGATTGTTTTCCCAAGGAAAATGTAGATATCCTCTGGGTCATTTTCTCAGTACACAAAGTATATATACTGCAGGTACTTACATGCATAATTGATAAGGTAGGAGAGAAAGAGGAACAGATTCTTAAGAGAATTCATATAATCTAATCACATTTTTGTGTGAAGTTTCAAAAAATATAAAAATAAGCTGTCTCCAGTCCTTGTGTCCTTCCCCTTTCACTTTCCACTGACACACATTGGAAACAATGTTTTTCTGGATGCAAAAAATAGTTCCACTGTATTCAAAAATACATGCCAACATACATTAAAAATTTACCCAGTTTGCACAGTAGGATACACTTTTAATGTAATGCAAATTTTGCTTGTTAAAGGTCATTTTCTTTCCCAGAAGGTGCGTGAGCTCAGCCCTAGACTGACCCCTAGTCCTCTCTGGGAATTGGCTCTGCAGAACTGACTAACCGTGAAATCCATACCAAATCAACCATGTTTTCAGAAAGGCAGGCAAATATAGTGCTCTTCTCATTCATGTTAGGACCTACTTTTCATACCTGAAAACAGGTATCAGAATAGATTGACTGATTGATTGATTGATTGAATCAAATACCACATTTAGTAAACATTGAGCTACAACCACTTGCTATCTAAGTATCAGTGGTGGGGGGAAAAGGCCTATAAGTTCCTTTTATTGGGGACATTAGAGATCATACGCTGGCACATACTGAATAACTACTCACTCCCTCTCTCCACTAAGAAAATGTAAGTCAATTTTTCTAGTAAAACTTTAGACTCCTTTGAAAATTAAAACTAGGGGCAATTTTGCACATAGCCATTTCAGAACATAACTATGAAAGAAACATTCAAGAAAAAAAAAAATAATTAGAAAACCACCGAACTTTGCTGATATGGAAACACAGACTTCTTAAAAGAAACTCTTTGATATTTGGAACTATGGGGATATAAATGTAACTGCTTCAGTATGGAGCACTAGAAAAAACTGTGTTCATGGACTGCATAATTTAAAAAATTGAGCAATTAAAGATCTGTATAACTCTTCATAATATTCTAACTGTAGTCTCCCTAAAGCCTATAAACTAGATGGCAGCATAAAATTATTAGACCACCATTTACAGCCTTGCTTATTATAGCACTGTTGTTTTCACACCATCATTAGTAGATGTGAGGCTAAGTAAGCACAGCTCCTAAGTAGTAGCAAGCATTTGCATGACATTCTGCATCACTGCTAGTCAATACAAGTTTTTGGAGAAGAGTAAGCAAGACAAAGATCTTGCTTGGGAAAAAAAGATTGCGAGCCTCTGCGGTTGTAGGCTGTTTTTTAAGGAAAAAAAATCCCTGTTGATGCAGTAAATGATGCATAAGAACAGGATGGTAGAAAACTTGCATCTGTCATTATTTTTTTATAACATTCAGAGCTGAAGTGGAGGAATGAAAACAAAAGTAAACATTAAAAACCCCCAAATATCTGAAAGCATGCTTACTTTCTTCCAGGGAAAATGACACCACTTTATTTGGAATCTTAAATG
Source organism: Petroica traversi (assembly GCA_025920805.1). Taxonomy (NCBI): domain Eukaryota; kingdom Metazoa; phylum Chordata; class Aves; order Passeriformes; family Petroicidae; genus Petroica; species Petroica traversi. Next base: position 437,130 of record JAHLSL010000078.1, on the reverse strand, counting down.
TAAAGACAGTACATCATGACAGCACCTCACATGCTCTTCAAAGTTTTCCAATATTTGTATCTAAATTTGTCTTAATATAAATATAATATAGGAAGAAAGAAAGAAAATTCTCATTAACTGTGAAGATAAAACCTCCCAAACAACAGTTGCGAAATTTGTTCTTATAAATATATTATTTTTTTTTAATACTTCCCTTTCCCATGCTTCACAGGCAGGTGTTTATTTTATCCAGATTAAAATTGTCAGATCCCACAAGCTGAGTTGAATCTGCTCAGCACTGCTAGACAAATATCCCTTGTGTAGGCGCTATGCCAGCCACAGAGCCTATGCTGCCCACGGCCTCCCTAGGGCTGCTTGCTTCTGCTGGCTTCTGCAACCAGTTGCTGGAGCTGATGGCAGGATTTGCATGAGACTGCCCTTTGGGAATGGCTGATTATGCCTATCAAGTCCTCTCTCATTTTCCTACACAGCAGTTTGAAAAAAATTATGAAAGGGTAAACAGGAACAGCAAATCATAAGCTCAGCCGTGTTCCAAGTGGCATCGCCAGCTGGGCAGGGGAGGGGATTGTCCTGCTCTGCTCCGCTCTGGGGCAGCCTCACCTCGAGTGCTGGGGGCAGTTTTGGGTGTCACAGTATAAAAAAGGCATTAAGCCACTAGAGAGATTCTAAAGGACACCAAGAGGATGGTGAGGGGCCTTGAAGGGAGGCTGTGTGAAGAGTGGCTGTTCAGCCTGGAGAAGATGAGACTGAGGAGATACCTCAGTGTGATCTTCAACATTCTTGGGAGGGGAAGCAGAGAGGCAGGAGCAGATCTCTTCACTCTCGTGACCAGTGAAAAGACTCAAGGAAATAGCCTGAAGCTGTGTCAGGGTTACTTAGGTTGGATATCAGGAAAAGGCTCTTCACCCAGAGGGTGGCTGGGTACTGGAACAGGCCCCCCAGAGAAGTGGTCACGTCACCGCTCTGACAGAGTTCAAGAAAAGTTTAGCAATGCTAAACATGCTGTCACGTACATGGTGTGATTCTTGGGGTAGACTCATAGTGAAACACAGTGCCAAAGCCCAAGCTATCTTGAGAGGTCAGGTGGCTTCTACCTTCCTTTTTTTTCATGTATGTCTGAACTCTTAACCCATCTACGTTTTCTGATCAGCACAGTCATTATATTGGGACAGAATAATACTTCAGATAAACAATTATAAATAAATCCTCCTTCACTTTTTCCAGATGGACTGACTAAAACTTTTCATGCAAACTCTACTCACCTATTTGACTGGATTTTTTTTTTTTGCATTTTTGAAATGCAAAAAAAAAATATCATTTTGAAAATGATATTTTTATTTTTCTGATAATTTTGGAGGTGGCAAAGGATTAAAAGGCTAATTCTGTGGTTTTTCATCTTCTTGATGTTAATGTGGGAGTAATAATTTTGAAGATGGGTTATCTTACAAGAGACACATTTAATGGCCTTTCTCTCTTGCAAACTTTTGCAATCCTGGTGTAGACAAAATGTGGGTTTAGACTAACAATGGCAATAAATTCTACTAAAACCTAACTTCAAGTTAGACTTAATAATAAAATAATATAGCGATCAAATATAAGAAAGTATTTGATTAAACCTCAATTCTATTGCATTCTTACTTGCATTTCACATTTATGTAAACTTTTTTTTTTTTTTTTAGTTAATGAGAGGGAAAATGAGTTTGTGTGGAATGAAACAGACAGAAAGCAATGGAAATAAGCAAAAAGTGTGTATTGGGGATGCTCCATATTCCTTATCCACTTTATTACACTAATATATGTTGCAAAAGAAAAAGACAGTGACCAAGAATCAATGGGTAGCAGAGATGAGAATGGGAGCAAAATCTTATTACTGCCTTTAATTTAATTAAAAAGAAAAAAAAATAAAACTTACACTGACGTAATAAAAGTTATATAGATGTTTGTAAGCCAGAATCTACAACGACATTAATGCTGCTTATCTATACTTGACAGACAATGGTGAGAGATCTTTAGTTACAGCTGTGTTATCACACAGCTTGAAAACTTAACTTTTCCAAAAGCTATTTTTCTTTCAGTGGTAAGGCATCTAAGATATTCGAATCAGATCCAGAAAGGAAAGAAGTAATCCTCCTTTATTTATCTGATCCTATTGAGAACTTACTGATGACATATTTAATTTTCAATTACACATTGCGGAATTTAAGGCATACATTATTTTGCAGAAAAAGATACTCTGTGTGAAAAAAGCTCCTCTTGAGATCTTATTTTATGGCTAAGGGAAAATAAGGAGGAGAAAACAAGAAAAAATGAATGTATTAAGAACATTGTTAGATATTTTCTGGACTAGATATACATGTACATTTGAATTTTTGAGAGAGTTTGATTTCTTTGGATGTCCCTATACAATCACACTCTAAATATTGAAAAAAAAATTATTGAAAACTCTAAGTTTAATGCTTTTCCCCATGACATAAAACTTGGACAATTTCTCTTAAATTCAGGCTTTCTCTAATGTTGCAGATAGGACACTTCCACCTTTTTGGAAACTTTCAAGTCTGCCTTTTAAGAAACTTCTGCAGAACTGAATGCAGGAGGGAAAAACATGGAACCTTTTATGAATAGAAAATCCATCTGATTTTGTTAGAGGACTTGACCTTTCAATACAATATTCTTATAGTATGGTAGTTTCCATCAGCATGGGCTGCTCAGGAGTAATATTCAGTTCTTCATTTATGTTTATTTAAATAGAAATCAGTACATTAAACTAATTAACTCAGATATTCTTGAAAACAAAACAGTGATTTAAAACACCAAGGGTGTGAGATTCCCTCTTGCCTTTTGAGGTAGCATTTCTCATTTAAACTTAAAAAATTAAAAGGTGAACATATATTATTTTCTCATTTTTTTTCAGTTTAACTGCTCCCATTGTTCCATTTAGAAATTCTGCCACAGATGTCTGAAATTGCTAATTTATTTATATATTTATTTTTATCGCCAATATGCAGAATAGTAATTTAAATAAATCGACTCACTTCTGTATAACACAATTCAGCAGTGAGATGTATTTTAAATAATTCAAAAAACCTGAAATGCTATTTATAAAAAAAAAAAAACCAAAGCAAAAACAATGAACCTTCTGAAGCAGCCACTAGGATTCGTCTCACCAAGACTGAATCCACACTCTTAGCACATCATTCTTGATTTTTCTGGCTAATGTGAAAAAAAACAATAATTATAGTAAAGATATAATCAGAGGGAAAAAAACCAGAAAACCCCAACAGTTCTATGTTGATAATCCTGCTTAGAACTGTTTCACAAATTAGTATAGTAACTTCCCTGACAAGCATGTAACACCATATTGCAAATTACTGGCACAACTTCAAAGTAGATAGAGGAATAATGAAGACCAAAAAATCCTGAACAAACAAATGTAGCATCAACTGCCTTTACAAATCCTCCCTTTTAGAAGCAATGGGTGCACTGTGCAACCACAAGCAGTAAACAGCTGATCTGCTTGGGGATGGAAGAACAGTAGCAGAAAAGAACCTGCACACCCAAAGCATGAATTTATGTACCTCCTCCAGAAAATCATCTTTTAATTTCTTTTGGGGTAGGAAAGGTTAGGAAAGAGACACAAAAAATTTCATAGAATTACAAAATTGTTTAGGTTGGAAAAGACCTCCAATGTTGATGACCCAACACTGCCAAAGCCATGACTAAACCATGTCCCCAAGTGCCACTTCTCCATGTGATGTTGATGAAATTGGCCCACTTCATGAGAGACTTAAAGGACTGGCAGCCTGAGTGAAGGCAAGAATTTTTGGTAATTCTAGGTCGTTCCCTAAGCCTTAGCAAAATAAAAAAATACAAAGCACATTACTTTGGTCCTCATTTCCTTAATGATATCATTAAACAATCTTCAATGACCATGTTGTCATTCAGGATTATATAGTATTCTCCTGCTTACACACTGTAAGGGAAAATTAAACAGCATCTGAAACAGAGTTCTTGATTTTCATGATTACTTAAGACTTGGGAAAAATAGCAATGCTTAATTTTTAACAGCAAGAAGTCAGGTACATTTAATCCTCATCTTAATAAATTATTTAGAGACAGAATTCTTTCTTTAAACTAACTTGTAATGCATAATTGAGAGGAACATATATTTCACAAGTGTGAACTTGCACACATACTAGAAACACTTTCTATTTTCATGCTTAATTAAGAATAGTGCAGGAAAATTTCAGCCCTTTCACATACTTAAATAAAATTCCAAAATATGTCAGGTTGATTTTTCTATTCATGCTTCTCAGTTGAATAGTGAGTCCACTGTGCATGATATCAAAACCATTCCGGAAAATAAAGTTTAAAATAAAAAGACTGCTTGCCTTTTGCCCCCTACTAAATTGAATTTTTTGTTGTTGTTGTTTTAGTTCAGAGGAAGGTTAGGTGTTCTGAAACAGATAGAGCACAAAAAGATACACACCAAACACTATTTTATAATGCAGCATGTGCTATGAAGGAGAGATTTTTGAAACCCCCAAAGCAAAATTGCTTGTCTTCTGTTTCATTACAGATTTAAAAATGAACCACATTTTCAAGGAAATCTTACTCACCAGGTATCTTTTAGTAAACTTCAGAATTAAATAAGACTTTATCATCTATATTAAAAAGCACAAGTCAAGTAAAGTACTTTTCTAAATGATACTAGCATATTTTTCTTGTGTTTATCCACGGTTGAATTTTTGCAAAGTTAGTTTCTGGAAGGGTAGGAAAAGGCACATTGAATATCAATGTACCAAGACTGTAAAGCCCACAAAGCAATGTTTCTAGTATGAAATTTGATAAATATGCATTAGAATTGAAAGACAGAATCTGAATTTTGCTTTGAGAAATTATTAGTAAAGCAGAAAATGACAATGAAAAATCATATCCTTTGCTACTGAATTTTATGATTCTATTTTGTTGTAAAACCAGGAGGGTACATATTTTAAAAACACATTCACATAAATTTAAGAAACAGGTAGAGTAGGGAAAGAATGGGACTGGAATCAAAAGGCAAAGCTGACAGGAACACAGAAAGGGAGTAGAAAGCAGAGGAAAGACTAGGTCAAGAATATCATCAGACAAGAGATAAGAGATATTTACTGCAGACAGCATATTTCTATTTCAGATTTTGGAATTTCACAGGGTTTACAAAGTCACACCATTCCTCTATTACCCAGAAAATAGTTTTTGATCTCAGTGGAAAAATATGCTTCTTGTTCCTGTGATACAAAGGAGTGTACACAAAGGAGAAAAAAATACTGACACCATTTTATCTTACAGACTTGTGTGTTGAGATTAACTATTGGGAACATTAGTGCAGGCATGTGCTGGATCAGAAACCTGGACTTTATCCCACAGAGTTGCAGCTTAATACAAGGTAAGCATAAGAACTGAAGTTAATCTAAGTATGCATACATTATTTTTTCAGGGTGTGTACTCTGAGAGGCAGAAATTTCGTCACACTGACCATTCACAGCCACACTGGAAGACAAGGAGAACAGTTCTTTGAGCACACAAGATCACCTACTCCAGACAAGTCTGACCTACCTATTTTCCTACACAAAATTTTCAGTCTAAATTCTCAGCATCTCCTTTCTACACCTCTAAAATGAGGGCAACATTAACTTACTTAAGAATTCTTCAGCGGAACTGCCTGCTTGTTGTTCCCTAGGGGCAAGTGTTATTTCATCCACCTTGAAACCTGCCAAGGCAGGTGAAAGAGATGCCATTCCGCCAGGCAGGTGTGCATGCATGTGCACCCAGCCCCATGGCTGAGCCTCCTCGGACAAGGTGTCAGCCTCCTGGCAGAGTTTCTCCCTCTAAACATTAGCCCTGAACCCCCCCCAGAGGGTGGCATCCATCATCCACACAAAGCTGTAGCTCCTGAGTTTAGAACCAGCATCCCCTTTTATGTCAGTGGGATGTTAACAATGACACTGACTATCTGCACACTCAGGAACACAGAGCACCCTGTGCACAGGCTCTGACAGGGGAAGGAGAGAGTGATCATCTAACTAAAGAAAATAACACCCATGGAAAGGCCAATTAAGCTTGCATGAAAAAATCTTCATGACGGTATTTCCTATATTTTAAATTAATTAATTTGCTTATAAATAATATTCTTATATTAATTTTCCCTGAATATTTATCTATGCATATTACATGTGTGTACACAAATTATTCTGCTTAATAAAAAGACTCTGGTATTAGCTATAAAATGGAATCCTTTCTGCCCTAGTACCTATTCAGTGACTGCAAGTGAAAAAATCTAGGGAAGCAATGGAAAATAGCAGAAGATTGAATTGCAATTATGTTGGGCTAAAGAATCCATAGAAAAAGAAAAGAAAAAAAAGCTGCATCATTACAGAATGAAACCACTGCCAAAACTAATGTCCAGCAAAAAGACCATAGCATAAGATACATCAAAAATCACAGTTTTCAATAGCACACCAGCCTTAGGATCCCTGAAACTATCTAATTGACAGATAATTTGATATTTTCGAGGTGAGATAGCTTTAAAATCACTGAGAAGATCACTCAACGAAAAGTTAAATCTCAGTGGATGAAACAGATTGAAAATTGAATCTGATGTATGTATCTCTCCAACTACCAAGCTAAGTATTCCAATAATGGGCATAAGCAGATAAGTGACAAAATTCTGTGTGAGACTGGTAATGTTACCTTAGATATTTAACTGAAATGGGAGTGAAATAAATGAAAAAACTTTCTCAAGAAAATATTATGTATAACAGAAGGGTTGATAGGATTTTTAGCAGAACCAATTGTATACTGAGTTGCTAAAATATGTATCAACATTAGAAGATAAATGCACAACACTTTTATATGCCTAGAGTTGAGAAATCAGAGAAAGAGCATTAAGCAAGCCTGAAGTCATCTGTTATACTCCTTTCTTTTCACATTTACATGAAATCCTTATAACTTTGGTGGCAAGAGATTGAATATGTATACTGTTTCCCTTGATAGATGAATCCATTATCCTCAGTTTAGAACCAGCTGCCAGTGGAAATATCTGCATTAGCAGAGTCTCCTATAAAAACATTTTTGAAGTAAGAAAAACTTCTTACAGCTGACCAGATGTTATCTCTAATGAACCAAAATATTTCCTAAACTTCTGTAGAAAGCAAACATTCTCATTATGGGAATTCTACTGAGTTAGTTCCATGAACCTAATGAATCATTAGTCTTTTTTTGTTTTGTTTTTTTAAACTCAAACTTATTTTCAATAGAAAATGCTGCTTGTCCCTTTGAATGATTAATGTAAGGCAATACCATCTATGTTAATTTGCGAAGAAAATGTTTTACTTCATAAATATATAAAAAGCAGCTGTGCAATTCAGAGCCACATAAAATTTCTAAATGCCATGAAGTTTAGTGAGAGTTCAGTTCTGTCTGAAGTTTTTAATTCATTTAGCAAAACTACTGGAAGGTTTAGCAAATCTCTTTCACAGTCACTCTCTGTCCTGATTCCTTCTTATCCCTCCCAAAATTTAAAATTTTCATATGTTCTGTATCCATTCTCAGTCTAAAATCCAAGCACAAAAGCTGCTGTTGAAATTACTTCATTTAAGAGAAATGTTCAGCCAGAAGCAGCTGTGGGACTGTAGAAACCACAGGAACAGAATAATTATTTCTTTTGGGGAAACAAATACCTAGCAGTTACTTGCTGTGCTATGTTGAGGGAGAAATAGACATCTAAGGAGATGTCTGCTTTCTGCTTACAGGCTCGAGGGTGCCAAAGAAATATGATCAGGACCTTGGTATTAGTTTCAGCTATGGTTTAAACTCCCTACAGCAAAGTTCATGTGTACTGGCTTTTATTTTCAGATGCTGGAAAGTATTGCTAAGCATTCTCACAGAGCAGTGACAAGTGGCTGTTTTTAAAAAAGAATATTCACCTGGTTTGATTATTTTCTTTTCCTTTTCAAGACAAGATAACAAATCTAGTCCTCACAGTGCCATCATAATGCTCTTCCCCTCCTCTCTCTACCCTGACACAGAGAGTGGTTGTATCAGTAATTACAAGTGCCAGCACCAGGTGCTACACAAGGCCTTTGGTACCAGGCCACTTCCTCATCTTGTGGACAACAATGCTAATCAGGAAGCAATCCAGGCTTCCACCAGAGAAAAATCATGACCTGCCCTGTTTGAATTAGTTCTTGATAACTCCCAGATGAGTTAATACAGCTGAAACCTAATTAAATCCTATCCCATGCATCTTGACTGTGTTGCTGAGTGTCTAGGACAATGAATGAGCGCAGGGCTTTAAGGGACAGTTCTTTAAAATAAACAACAAAACCTTAAAAAATTAAAAGCCTTCTTTTAGCTTAGCTATCTGTCAGAGCACAACAGCCATAACTGTTGTCATTTGTCTGTCCAAAATGAGCCTCTCCATGGAGATGTACTCATAAGAGCAGGCTGTGTCAAAAGTTCCTATTAAGCTGCCATTAAAAGAAAGAAACTTCAGAGGAAGAAGCTTTTATTTCTGGCATCCAAACTGAGGAAATTAGAGAACAAATGCTGAAGGTCAAGGCTGCTAAAAACTTCCATGAAAATGCCAAAAACTTGTCAAAGGAAAGATCATCTGCTATCATCTATACAAACTGAAAAAAAATTTAGCTTTATTTAAGAAGGGTCTTTCTAAGAGTCTTCCAGGCTACTTCGTTAACAGTAAGAGAAAAGAAGGTGTTAGGGTGCAGAAGCAAAACCTGGAAACAATTATCCAGAGAATAATAGACTCTGAAGGAAGACACAACATTAATCCATCGACACTATAAATTTCTGTACTTCACCCGTGCTCACCTCAGCTGATCTGTCCCAGAAAAGTCTCATGCTTGTGCTCCTCCTTCCCACTCAGATTGCAGCTGAACATGGATCACAAAGGATCCTAGCAGCTATTGCTCCCACAAGAGGCAAAAATTCCCTTCTACATAGAATCAGAGCCCATGTTGTCTGCCAATCATAAGACATTGAAAGAAGCACAGAGAGCTTATGAGGAAGAGACCTGCCCAGCCTGCATGAAGTATGACCCAAGGTGTGCTTTCCCCATTTCATTCCCTGCTTTTTTCAGCTGAGCTGATATATAGCTGCCCTAAGAATTATCAAACTATGGACAGCAAATACAGCAGCATAATGTAGCTGCTGACTTGGAAGCCATCAGTACATGGCATTCCACAGCAGGAAAAGATGTTTTCTTACAGACAGCACCAACAGGAGCACTAGGAAAGGAATGATGGGTCAGGTCAGTGCGGAAGCCACAGGAAGAACAGACCCTGGAGAAGTAAAAGTGGTAGGAGCTAATAGCACTAACATCACTCTGTAAAACCTGAGCATTGCACACACCTCACATGCTATTTCTATGGGCATCCAGAAGAGAGGCAGCAACGAAATCCTGAGTCATTCCAGTGGACTTCAACAGAAGGCAGAGAGGATCTTCCAGATCTGCAGGCATGACCAACCTGGGAAAACCCATAATAGCGGGCTGGATTTGGCCCAGGACCACCATGTTCCTCAGCATCCAATGAGCAGATAAAGATTGGAGCAGCTTCCTGGGTACAATGAGCATCTGGGCACCTGGCTTTCAACCCAGAGCGTGTGCATACACGTCCTAGTGCTTGTGAATATGTGGACAGGGATCAATGGACACCAGTTTTATTTCCAAAAGGAATCCAAATCCCCTCCTGCAAAACTGTTCTCTAAAATTTCCTGTGCTGCCACAAATGTTGTAATATTAGGTGTTTATATCCTGTTCAGGTGCATAACCTCTTCCACAGGCAGTTTTCAGATATCTTTTTGATATCTCCAGAGTCAGTGCTCAACCACTTCCTTGGGAAGCCTGTTCTAATGCTGCACAACCCTTTTGGTGAAGAAATGTTCCCTGTTATCCAACCTAAACCTCCCCTGATGCAACTTGAGATAATTTCCTCTTGTTCTATTGTTTAGCAATAAAGAAGCTTAAGGTGTTTGCCATGGGGAAACATCCTTGTGCTGAACAAAGGCAAAGAGTCATCCTTGGATCAATTCTGATGCTCCCAAGACCACACATGTTATATGTTCATCAATGAAATTAAGTGTGTCTTAAGCTATACAAGCACACAGTGAGCCCTGCTCTGGTAAGTATTTTGTTTGGAAAGTGCTGCAAGCTGGTCTTCTCCACATGTTGGAGAAGACCAGCCTCTCATCTGTGCTGTGACCTTCAGAGTGAAATTACCTCCCAAAAAGTCTGAAAATGATGCAATTTGAAATTAGTTTCGGAAAAAGATTTGGTTTACATTATGAAGCAAAAAAATTCTCTTGTATCATTGACATTTATTCTTTCCCAGCCTGACATTAGATTTCTAAATTATTTGATTTCTGAAGCAGAGGTATACAAAGTTAAAATTCTAAAGCTTTGGTACTTCTATTTCAGGCCTTCAGAGAGGCTTTGCATTTACTCTTTTCCAGGAATACAGCTGATCAGTTTGAGTTTTTACTCCATAGAAGGGAAAGGAAAAAAATTCTTTTAATAAGACAATTTATGAATCTGTCCTTTAATTCTCTGTAAATCCTAGTCATAGCTTCTTATAACCTTGTTTTTTCCTATTAGTGATTGTGTGTACAAATATATGTCTAACTTATTGTGTTATATTTATTTAATTCTATTTGATATTTCTCTGTAGAAAGGGTTAAAAAAACTACTATAAAATGTTCTGAAAATTTATTGTTGTCATCTGGAAAGCAGTAACATAATCTCTATTTAGAGTGCACATTCTTAACAGCAGCAGTTTTGGTACCAAAAGCTTCTCTGAAGTATCTGTAATGTCATGGAAACCTGGTACTTATATTGCATATATATTCAATTATTTAATAGCTTTGAGTGTACAATCTGCCAAACTCTATTTTCTTAAGCAAACAAAAAAAATCTTTGTCCATACATTTACATTTCCAAAATAATTCTGAATTCTACAATACTGTTTAAAATTAATTGAACAATATTATCTTTAACTCATGAATTAACTTTCTAAATTTGCTTTTGGTAAGCAATCTAAATATCTGAGCTTTAGAAACAAACTCATCCATGTAATTGGGGGGGAGGGTAAGGTACAGAACTGAATATTTGTGTTGTGGTTAGTGAATTTTCTAATACATCAGATTTGCAAAGGAAATGTACTTCCAGTAATCCATATATTTTTACAATTAAGTAGACCTACAGTGTACAGACTTGAAAAAAAAAATAGAATGCAGATGGCAACACTGCCTGTAATATCAGTGAATCAAGGAGAGAACTGTTTTTGTGTTTTCATCACATTATAATAACATCAAAGCATATAGTTAGACAATGATATTTCTGGATTCAATGCAATGTTCTGAATATAGTCCCTGCACTGTTTCTCTCTATTCTTTCATTATGTAATCTGCATTCTCCAAACAGATCCCTTTACCAGTCCTTATTCTTTTTGCCTAAGAGCAAACCTCTGCACTTTCCTAAGATTAGGTCTCTTATCTTGCATGCACATTCTCAAAAAATTCAGTGGAAGTTGGAACTTCCTAGTTTCCCTCATTCTACCCAAAAACATGTACTTTCACAAATTATTATGGTGTTTGAATCCACATATTTTTGTTAAACTTCCAAGGTGAAAATCAGGCAATACCATGTAGGTTTTCCAAGATGCTATGTAAGTCCCTAAGTAGAGGTGAATCTTTAAATGTAATGAGAAACTCATGCTACAGAAGGTTATTTTCCAGGGATTTTCCTTATCAAATAGCACTCATTCACTTTGACAATACTTCCAGATCAAAATCAAACTGGAAACTGAAAGAATTTAAGGTAGGAAATCTGAAATTCAACAAAATAATTGAGAATATTGCTGAAGGTATTGCTGCCTAAGCTACAATGTCACTGTTACAAACATTTTTGAAACAGCTCTTAGGATGAAAACAATCATGCTTTCTTCTGCATTCTCTTCCAAAAAATTTCTTTTAAAATCAGTTTAATATAGTTTTCTAGGTACAAATAGCATCAAAACCACTGTCACCATTATTTCCCACAATGGTAAGATATGCCTCATGCAAGTTAAGAATAACACTGATTTATTAAAGAAAATGTGATTACAAGCAGAGACTCAAGATATATTAAAAATAATCACGAGCTTTTCTCAGGTGTATGAGTTCTAGGTCATTAAAATGTTACTGAAGTATGCTTAACAAGAGAAATCACGATAATATGTTTTTTATTGAAAAGCAGCATTTATGAAGAACGTTTTCAATTGTCTGTCCTCTTTTGGATTTAGGCATCAGATAATGAACAGAAGCATCCTGCTTCCACTCTGCATTGAACATGTTACCAATGCAACATGCATCTGGACAGTATGATTCACTCCAAGTCAGTATTATAATTTTACCATTTGGAGAAACATGGGAACATCATGTGTGGTGATTAACTCCCATACAGATATTGCTGTTGCTACATACATATTTTAATATTTTCTTACTCTAAAATGTTTTCTTGAAAAATTTTGGACCCTTCACCTCCTTCCACATAAATATCTCTTGTTTTGACAAATCATTTTTATACACAAACTGCATTATGAATAACTCGCACTCAGTCACATTAGTTAATCAAAATTATCCTGAGATTTCAATACATTTGCAAACATTAAAATATATTTACAGGTGTGAATTTTGAAAAAAAGAAAAAGTTTTTAGTGGCTAGTTTTATTAGTTGAAACATCTTGGACAATTTAGGTATTTCCTAGGACTCAGTATTTTCCAAGAAATCAGCAGGTTTGAAAAACCTCAAGGAGAACACTGTCTCCCCTTTGAAGACTACATTTTCTCCTATCATTACTATTTTTTTCATATGTTTAAGTAAAGTGTTATTAAAACACCATATCTTCATGAAGTATCACCAACTGCCTTTTGTAAAGTGCATTCTGATTTGTAGATTGAAACACTGTAGATCATAATTGTAAGGCTTGCTTAGCCAAAAGGAATGTCCAGACATGTTTCAAGGTTGTTAAACATGAAAAGTAGGGGATGTGATTTATTTTGAATGTGGTCCAAAATCTTAATATTCTTTCTTTCAACAGCTATATAGAGAGAAATGTTTTAATTTTTCTACTACATGAGCACATTGGACATAAAAATGGCTTTGAAATTTTTAAATGAGAGTATTAATATTTGATGCTTGCATGTAAAAGTAACGGAAAGTTTATGAAAATAATATTATATAGCTACATATTCTGATCTCCAGTTACTAAGGTAATTATTTAAATAAAGAATACACACACATTCATTTGTCTAACATGCAGGAAATTTAAGCAGATTCTAGAGAAGTGAGCACTGGTACTACAGGTTGTGTGCTTCCTCTATTCAGTTTAAATCCAGGAAGCTGACATGCCTACACACTCATAAGGAAGAAAAAGAAAAATTACTAACAACGGTTTAGTGAAATATCTGAACAAAAGACTGTGCATAATACAAGCTAAAACTCCAAATTATGAAGGTGTTCATAAACACCAGATGTTCTCTTGGTATGTGTGAGTTAGCAGGAAAGGTGCTGATGAGATAAAGAGGCTTAAAGAATTAACTTAGAAACAAGAGATCTAGTGTTTTAGTACTCATCTTAATATTTGAGAAAGCAATAATAAGAGATCACTGTAGCAAATCAAAGTCTAAAACTTTAGTAGCAAGAAGCTTCCTAAATCATGGGAAAAAAACAGATTCTCATAATACTAACAAAAGAATAAAAATAATAAGCTAAACAAACAGTATCTGAATGGAATTGTACCTTACTGTGTTTTTAGCTATTGCTAATCTAATCTCACTCTTTGAACAATTATTTTCTACCAGTAACTTTTCTTCAGAATCCTCCTGAGGGATCACTTAATCCCATAGAGTTTGCAGATGTGCACAAAATATACAAACTTATGCCTAAATATTAAATGGCACTCTGAAGGAGTTTGAATGCAGATGCATTTCAACCTTTAGGAACAGAATTAAGTAACCCTAGCTCCTTACAATGGTTGGTTCTCTTAATTAAATCAGGCACGTCTGCATCACTTATCAGTTTCAGTCCAAAGGACACAAAACTCAAGACACTCTGTAAAATGTATACACAGCTGAACACAGTATTCCTGGGTTTTCACCCTGGGAAATGCTGCAGCAAAGTCATGTATTTGGTCAATAAAGGTCAACACATCCTGAGAGCCTCTAAAAAGCAATCTAGACACTCTAAATAAACAGCCGAGATAAAATAGGAGCCATCAAGATACAATTAGGAAACAGCAGGTTCAGGAACACCAGCAGAATGCAGACCATTTGAAAACAGCTCCATTTTCTCTTTTGAGTACATTTGATTTCTATTTAAAGCTCTGATAACACAGATACAATGACCATGTACATAAATTAGTATGACTGCATTTTTTCCAAGTTATCTGATGCAGTCTGATAGGACAATTTTTTTTTTTCCTATAAAATGTAACTACTCATATATATAACATTTAAAAATAGTTTCATGTGGCAAAATCCAGTAATTATATACTTTACAAAGTATATGGTAAATTTAGAGAGCTCTATTTTTTTTTGTAAAACCTCAGCTTGTAGTACCAAATAAAAGAATGTTTCTGAAGATTGACCCTTCTTAAACTATTACCTGTATTCCTCTGCAAAGGGAAGGTACCTAATATGTGAAAGTTATGGCAAGTTACAAGATTTGACATAGAGAAGAAAATGTTTTCAAGTATTTTTGATTAACTCTCATTCTTTCTGGGTCTAAAACAGAGGAAATAGATTTAAGGACGGGAGTTAGGTATGAAAACAAACACACATAGATACACAAACATTTGAAACAAACACTATTCTCTATATAGCAAACCAGAGCACATATAAACAGCATAAAAAATCCACCATTGGTCTACTGCTACATAGTAGGAAAGGCACCTTAGCAGCTGCAGTCTCAAATTATCCAAAAAGCTACCTCAAGTATCTCCCCTAGAACTATGTATCCAGAAAAAAGCGTGCACTTAATGAAACAGAGAACAAAAAAAGCATGATCTTCTCTGCCAAAATACAGGGGGTTTTCCTCCTCTATATTTTTAGAGTTACATTTTGGGTTTACACAATTTTATTTCAGTTAATGTTCTTCTTCTTTTTTCTTTCCTCTTCTTCTTCCTCTTCCTTCTTCTTACTTCTTCTTCCCTCCTCTTCTTCTTTCTTATTCCATTTTCTTCTTCTTCTTCCCTCTTCTTTTTCCTCTTTCCGCTTCTTCTTCTTCCTTCTTTCCTCTTCTTCTTCCCTATTTTTGTTCTTTCCTCTTCTTCTTCTTTCCACTTTTTCTTCTTTCTTCTTCTTTCCTCTTTTTCCTCTTTCCTCTTCTTCTTCTTCCTTCTTCTTTCCTCTTCTTCTTCTTCCTTCTACTTTCCTCTTCTTCTTCTTCCTTCTTCTTTCCCCTTCTTCTTTCTCTTTTTCTTTCCCCTTCTTCTTTCTCTTTCTTTTTCTTTCCCCTTCTTCTTTCTTCTTTGCCTTTCTTCTTCCTTCTTCTTCTTCTTCGTCTCCATCTTAGTCTTCCTTCTTTTTTAAACAGGCCCAAAATTCATTACTGTTGCTTGTTTTAAAACTTATAAAAAAAGAAAAATATTGCCATTTACATTCAAGTGCAAATAAAGCAAACCACATCAGTTTGCTTCATGCCATCTTTCCCCCCTTACAAGCTGAATTACATAGCCCTGACAAAATAGTGCCATTGATGCAAGCCTTCTTACAGCAGATGTTGAGTAGAGCACTAGTGAGAAGTCTCAAGAGGTGGTCAGAATTACTAGTTAGTTCTCTTAATCCGTGCAAAGCAAACACCAATGCATGCCAGTGTCTTGTAACAAATGAAGTCAACTTCTGAAGTTCAAACAAAAGGAAACAAAAGAAAGGCACACGAGAAGGAAAAAAAAAAAGAAAAATATTGTTTTTCAATCTCACAAGGGGTACAATAAAAACAAACATAAATATTGTCTTGTGTATATATGGGAAGCTCATCCATGGGAACAAGCTATCTATAAGCAGGCATGTGGTGTTTACCAGAGGAATTTGCACAATGGGAAGTATCTCGCATTTCTTCAGGTGAAAGTTACATGTAAAGCCTTATCAGAACTGTCAGTCCTCCGATTTTCGGATATTTTAGGACAACTGACTATGCTGATGTCTAAGACAGGAAGTCCAGAACTGCTTTGACAATTACCTGACTTTTGCATGGCTAAGGTTGCATGAAAGCAGCCCTATCCTGGGCGCTTTTGAATATAAAACAAGTTATAGGAAGAAAGGATATATTGGGATATGTCAGGTGTAGTGGGGCATTTTCGGAACTAATCAGCCAGGATACACACTTAATTTTGGCTCTTTACAGGTGATACAAACATTCTTTACAAGGATGAGAGAGGCAATAGAAGTGACACTGCTGCACAGAGCAAAAGCCGAGTTCCTACCCTTGAGTGGTTAAGTAGATTTACCAAGACAATATGCTTTGTTACTGTCTTAGCTCTGTAACTCACAGAAGATTAGAAAAGACAGCACACTATGGAGTACAGAGGGAAGGGGATGAGGGGTGAGCTCATCAGGATTGTGCTCTGCTACCAACTGTTATTAATCCACTGGATAAGCATCAGCACACACAAGTCCCTTCCACTTTTGGACCTCGTCCATCAAGAACTGTGATAATTGGACATAGGTTAGAAACAGTTTCAAGCAAACCAAACAACTTTAAAATGTATATATATATTTTAAAAAAGAGTTTAATTACGGAAATATGTTACAGCACATCTATGTATTAAAGAACAAGTGACAAAAATCCCTAAATTCCATATTATTACATATTGCTATATTCGTTAATTGACTTGACAGTTGTTGTAGCATGGATTTAGACAACTATCAATAACAAAGCCCTCACCTGTTCCTACTGATCTCACCAAAGCATCAGTTCCTTCATTAAAACATTGATTGTATTCCAGCAGATTTAATCTAAGGCTTTACTGAAGAGGTTATGAAGATGTTGTCAGCATTCAGACACGGACACATATTTCCAAAGTACAAGTGAAATAAAAAGAATACAAATATTAGTATAATAACATGCTCTGTAGTCTGCTGAAATTCAGTGCTTTCATTTTTATTTAGACAAATGATGCACAAGCGACAGGAGTGTTAATTGACACAGGCATTTCTCATTTCTAAAGTAGCTCATTTGGTGGAGGCACTATCAAATAAAATTCTGTAATGGTTAAATTATAGGGCATTTCAAGGCAGCAAATTGATCAAAGTGGCTATTTTTTTCTTGTTCTGAACACAAACAGCAGATAATTTTCATGTGGCAGTGTGCTTGCATACTTTGTACTTGAAATATAATACAGTGAGGATCTGCATGCTGAACTAAAATGAGGATCCCTTTTTCTTCCTGAGTACAGTTTAAACCAGGAAGAGTAATAAATACGTGAAGGTATACAAAGAATGTGATCCTGCCTGAACTCCTACACTTACTCTTTCCCTATCCAGATTGCTGATGTGCAATAGCAGAAGCTGAAATGCTTTCTGGCTAAAAGGCAATATTTACAGTAGGATGCACATGTGTCCTTCCAAAAAGTTATTTTCCTCTTCTAATTTTTGACTGAAAGTTCATTGATATTTCCATTTGTCAGGATTTCCATCCACACTAAGGTCACTAAGGCCACAGAATTACAAGGCAGGCTTTAATCACATTTAAGCCATGTTACAGATCTGATTGCATGTCTTTCTCCAATAGAACCGTACAAATTTCAGTATTCACGAAGGTAAAAATTGAATGCACAAAGATGATACTTCCTAGTGAAACAAAAGAGATTTCCAACTAACAAAAGTTGATAATAGGCAAGAAAATATTTACATTTACCTCAGACATCCCTATTAGCCGTCGTGAAAATCTGAAATTTTTACCCAGCTTACAAACAACAACTAAAAATCCACTATAGATTTAAAATACCAAAATATGCCTTCTAAATACTTAGTTTCCTGAAAACATTTCTTTCTTTGTGTCCCAGGCATACATACACATCTGAAATTTGGTCTGTAAACATGTGCTTAAGCACACAAATCAGATTCTTGACCCCTACCATAAACTGCTGTTAGACAACAGCTCAGGTCAGACAAAAATAAACAAACACATCCTGTACTGGAAATATAGAAAAGCCTCTCCTGGGTTTCCTGGGCCAAGGTAGAAAAAAGTGAAACACGTACACAGAGTTAATCTTCTTTCACTGGCAAGCCCAATACATTTCCCTTTTCCATTCAAATCTGTCTCTGAACTTTGCTCCATTTCACAGAGCTGCCATGTCTTGGGTATTGCCCTGCTCAAGGAAAACAAGAAATAGGAAAATACTGCCTGACAGTACAGAGGAGGGCAAAGAACTTAGAAACCAGGGAACAGCTGCAAAATAGTAAGCAAGCAAATGGGCAACAAAAATGAAGAGAATGTCTTTTAAATAAAGAAGGTCCACTTCAGACTAAAACTATTCTAAACTCTTCCCTACACTTTCAGTTGTATAACTTTGCTTTCAGGAGTTTTATGAGCAGAGTGTTGATCAGATTACTGTGAGTCAATAAAAAGTGGTATGTTAGATGTTGATCCCATCTTTTCCTTAACCCTCTACCATCTCTCACTCCCTGCTTCAGTGAATACCAACTAATTTCCCCTGGGGAAAGTGAAGTGTTTAGCTGAAATAACTTTACATTTTTATTTATTTTAACAAAACTCTTGATGCTGTTTATTTAAACTCTACAGGTTTTGTGAAACCCCGAATTATATTCCCTCTAGTCTAAAATGGTCTGACTTAAAATGCATTTTTCTAGTAGCTCTCCGGCTAGCAAGCTTTCTGCTTTTTTTATGTTTCCAGATACAGATACCAAAAGGGTTTTTATTTAACAACAGCTCAATAATTACCTTTTCTAAATTCCCATCTCTCCACTATTGTTTCTGGCATATTAGTTTTCAAGGTCTCAAAGTTCACAGCAGGTTTTTTTGCAAGAACAGTGATAAAGTGCTTACATTATGAATAGTAATTTTATTCTTTACTACTGTAGCTGAATACAGTGACATGCAAGCTACCTGGTTTCAATATTGTATTGCAAATTCCTTAGGGCTCTGTGTCAGCAGCAACATATTTAGCAACCTTGAATAAACCTTTTTTTTATGTTGATGGTTTTATTTATTTAAAAACCATCCTCATCTGGGTAGCCACATAATGTGCATGGACTCACCTGCAAGGAGATCCAATGGTATGGAAAATGTTCTAAAATTCTCAGCAGCTGCTAAATCAGATTAAAAAAAATGAGCATAGTTTCAAATGCTTGTTAGGTATTGTATTTTAATGAGACAAGCACATCACATCCTCATTCTGCTTTGAATGTCTTTTGGTCTGGGATGGGGGGATCTGAAGGATCTTGCAAACATTAACATTGTAGCAAACATTTGCTTAGTGGGTATTAATTAATTAATTAATTCTTGTTATGCTGATCTTCTGCTATCTGCAATTTGAAATTTGAAGCAGGTGTTTTTGGTTTGTTTTTTTTTCTTTCTCTAGATAACAACTTTTGGCTATACATACATTTAATTTCAGGTTTAGGTGATTATATGGAAATGCAGCATGTTGCCAAAATCTTAATTTAAAAGAAATATTTTCATTGACATAAATTGCTGATGAAAAAGGAGCAATAACTATTGAGAAGCTATTTTGTTTCAGTTAGCAAAATAAAGTAGCAATTTTATACTTCAGTCAAACCTCACAAATTAGGTGTTATTTCATTTACTTATGTAAAGATACTCTAACCTCTTCCTTCCCCCTGGTATACATAATACAGCAGACTCCACAAGTTGTACTGTTAAAACTATCAATCTAAAAGGTGTTTTTCATTATACATATTTGAATGTTGTGATTCAAATACAATTTCACAATGGTTTCCCCCCAGTATATATATATTTGTAGTTGGAACTACCAAACATCAGAGGGTTTATATTAACTTCCAAGCAATATAAAATGCAGAATTCTTACACCCAATGAAAATTTTAAACTCAATCAGACTTTCTTAAAATAATAACTGCTGTAAATATGCATATGTTACTAAGAGCAATCTCTCTCTGCATGTGTTACACACACATTTTGTTACTGAATTTCAGACTTTATCAATTTAGGATGTTTCCATAGACTCACAAACATATTTAAGACTAAACAATCATTTGGTTTCAGTTAGATAGCAAAAAATTCAGCAGAAATCTGTTTGTTATATTTCCATGTTCATGCTGTAAATAAACAGCACAGATTCAGGATCAAATAGCTTCTAAACATTGAATTATTTCTTCTAACCATAGTTAAGTTAGTTTAAAGTTCTAATATATGAAATTAGTTATAGGAAATAACTTTATATTGAAATCAGCTACCTGAGTTTCAACTTGCTACAACTCCTTAGGAATACTGGTAGTGGAATTTCTACCTGCTCTATATTTATACCACAATTCAGTAACTTTAATACAACCTAATGCAGTGTAACTGAATGGACAAGGCAGCAGGTAGGAAGGGCTTCAGCTCTGTGAAAGCCTTCCTGACTCCTGCACTCATGCAGCCAAGTATAAAACCTGCAGCTAATTTAAATGGATGGAATTGCCCAATATCGCAATGAACATATTTTCTGATCAGAAAGTGACAGGCTCTGAATATATTATCAACAGTAGCAGTGAGGATATTCCATTGCTCTTCCTTATGCTTGAAGGGCTATGTCAGTTAATATGCCTGATTTCACATTCTGAAGCTCCTCTAACCTCCCAATTTAGGTAGGGTGGAAAAAGCATTAACTGAGTCAGGTTATTCTGTTCACCCACCTGTTATGAAAAATAAAAGTAAATACTGAGCAGGCTGGGCAGAAAAAATTCACTAACCAAGATTTACCCTCTATCAGAAATAAATGAGAATGAGTTCTCACAGCTGTGTTATCTATGTTTAGAAGTTCTTCCACAACCGTAATTTTTAGCTCTCTCTAGCCCACTAAAAATAATCTAAAACTACATTTTCAAGGTTAAAAGAGTCTTTACCCCTCAAGAGCTGCAATCCAGATTTAGGAGGGTCATATACTTACCCTGAATCACAACACAAGTTCTAATTTTGAATATTGAGAATATTATAAAAAGGTTTGAATATAGACAGTACATATGCAATACAAGAACTAAGGCTTTAATGAAACTTCAGGAAAAACCTGTTTAACAAACCACTAATAAAATCAGATGATGACTGAATTAATTCCAGGCCTACTTCCATGTTTGATTTCTTGTGTGGGGTATTCCAAATTTGAACAGATACTGAACTAACTTACTGCACATCTAACTCACAGATGTTAGATGTGCAGTAAGCTATACTTTGTTATAAATTCAGACTTTATAAAAGCCAGAAAAACTTTACATTGATATGCATGTTCATTCCTTAATGAATGAGCTTGGAAATTCTATAGTGTCTACACATAATTGTAAAATTTGCATATCACTGAAGCAAAATGAACACCATATTAAATTAAGTTTCTGGATTTTTTTAATCTAGATTAGTTTCTTGTACTGCATGTTCACAACACTGGCTTAACCTATAATTACTAGTTTAACACATAATAATTTTGGTGTCATTTGCCCTTCTGAGAATGTCTTAAAATGCAAATGTAGTTGCAAGAACAACATATATTTCCTGTCCCTTCCCCTGAAACAGTCTTGTAGCTTTAAGTTATTTCTAGTGATTAATATGATGTTTTTATTACTATTAGTGGTGATTAATATAATATGTGACAGGAAAGGAAAAGATAGGAAGATTTGGGGTCTTTGACGATAAGGAAGGATAATTAGAGATTATTAACATACTCCAATTTTCCTCCCCTCCAGTGAAATTCTTGTAGAAATAGGTCATCTGAGATTGATTTTGCAGTGGTTTTGAGCTGTTTTCACACCACATGCCCATCTTTTCTAAGGGCATAAGTACAATCTAAGTGCTAAAAAACTATTTACAGAGGGCAGAGTAAAGTAGATTTTTCAGAGATACACAGCTGAGCAAAGTAATCTATCAGTGCAACTGCAGTACATCTGCGGAACTGGGTCAAAGAATGCTGATGTCCCATCATGAATTGGGTGGAATATCCAATCCCTCAGTGAATATCTCTGTACATAGATAAATCCATCCTTACACTACTTCATCTTTGGAACCCTTCTTAAAGATTTTCAGAAAATGTGTTTCTACATTTCTCCAAGTCAGAGAAACTATCTCAAGAAGAAATGAGATGTAAGGACAAAAGACAAGCTCAGGTACAAAATTTTCTTCAGAAAAATCAGGTTATTTGGGTCAGGATGCATAGATTCAGGGTGAAAGCAAGGACCTAAGAGACAATTTCTTTTCAGGAAATTACCTGTGGGATTTAATGGATTACGTGTGAGACATAAAGATTTTCTTTAGCTACACTTAAAGAGTCTTTAGAACGTATGAAGTTATTTCTTTATGCTTTTTCCGGCTAAATACTGCATTCAGTTTTGGACATTGCATTTAAAGACTGATACAAAAAAATTGGAGACAGTCCAAGGAAAGCACTGGAAATAACCTCAGGTCTAGAAAACAAGATGTTTCCTATAGATTGCATAAACTGGAGTTATTCACAAGATGAAAGACCAATAGGGAAGATACTGACAATCAAACATGTAAGAAGGCCACAAAGGAAAGGGATATATTATGTTTTCAGTGACTATGGTGAGTGGTTCAAGAAACTGATGAGGTTAAGATTCAAATTAGATGATAAACAGAGTAAAAAAAGTCAAACAAATTCTAACTTTAAAAAGAGATTTCAATTTTCTAAGAACAGAAGAGATTTAACTGGAAAAGTTACCAAGGACATGATGGATTACCATCTACAGCATATTACATGCATGTTACTAACAGCGCTTTGGGATCAGGATCAACACTACCTGGCCTCTTGCAGTCAACACACAGTGCCACTTATGTTTCAAGAGTTTAATAAAAACAAGGCAATATCCCATCGGAGATAAATTCGACTCAGCTCCCACTTCAAAATAACCTATTCCTAAGATAAACTATATGCAACTGGTTTTATTTTCTCTGGAACTGCCTCGAAGAGAGCAAATAAAACATATTCCTGATTTTTAAACAAAGAGGATAAAATAACTTCTTTCTGCGAGCTTCAATACATTTAAAAATAATATTTTTCAAAATAACATTATGTATATTTACAATTTATAAGAAGACAGCTCTGCTTGAAATCATGACTAATACTTAAATACTTGCCACAGTAATTTGCCACACTACAATCATCTAGTGATACAACAGGAAGGAAAAGGCAAAAAAGCAGAAAATAAAATAAATGCTTTGAAAACCTTCAGATAGGGTAGAAAAAACAATAGGGCATTACAGTTGAAAACTGTCTTCTGGGAATTACATTCCAGTTACAAGTTCCAAAGTTGTCTTACCCAACCAGTGCTTAAAGAGCACAGCCAAACCAAAGACAATGAACCTTTTGCCTGATTAAAGACACAAGAATATTAAAGTAGTAATAATTAAAATCAGAGCCTTAATACTTATACACTTCATCTCATTTGGACTAATCAAAGTGACAGAATTAAACACTTGTTCCTGCAGTGTTGGGGAAGATGAAATAGGAAAGCCTAATAGATATGATTACCTTGCAAAAGAAGCTGAAAATATGGAAAGTATAATCGAAATTGAGATGAAGACAAGGTTTGAGTTAAAGAGTAACTGAGAAACAATGATATAGCTGGCTGAAGGTAATCCTCTGCCTAGGCAGGTCCAAAGGTCAGAACAAACCATACCTGCCTGGTAGGAGATTCCCAAAAGCAGTTTTTTAAGGTTTAAAATATAACCCTGTATGGTAATGCGATAATTCTTATAGGTTGCATGCAAATATTGTAGAGTTTGTAGCTTGTTTTAGATTGGTTAAAGAGAATTAGAGTATTCAACAGAGAAGATGATTTATTGTATTGTAAAGGGCAAATCGCTCTCTTTTTACTCTCTCTTTTTGCCTCTTTCTCTCTCTTTCTCTGGCCTGCTTTGAGCTGTGTCTTGCAGCCCAGCAGCCTCTCACATCCACGCTCTTTCACAATAAACTCCCATGCTCTAAACCCATCTTTAGAGATCTCTCACTTCTATTTTACCCCAATAACCAAATTCCACAGAGTTAAATCTTACACTGCAGTATCAATGATTAGGTGCATATATAAATTTTCAAAGTAAGTTCTGGTGTGAATGTAAACTTTTGACAAGGTAACAAAGATGAAATTAATAAATAGGCTTGGATGATCTATGTAATGCTTAAGCTTGGAAAGATATATACTTCAAGGCTACTTTAAATATTAATGATTAATTTGCTCATTACAACATTATATGACTGGCTGTAAATATTAACAGAATGTTAATAAAAATTACACATTAAAATATTTTTTTACTTCTATTTTCAAACATTGTTGTGTGTAAACACCCCCATTCTAATATAATCAATTGCCAAGATTTTTTTTTCCTTTGCTGAAAGTCTAAGTACTAATAACTAACATTTTTTCCAACATCAATGGTAGACTACTTAAGAATTCCGTGCATTATTCATGCATTCCATTTTCTTCTAAATTATATTTTGGTTAGAATGTTATTCTGAGCTCATTTTTTGTTTCATTAATAAAAAGGCACGTCTGATATGAAGTAACTTGCAGCATTTCTGCCAGAAGATCTTGTTCATGTGCTTTAATCTTTTGTGCTTAATAGCCTCATCAGACTGAAGTACTCAAACCACTGTTCTAAATATTGTGTTCTCAGCAGTAGCTGTCAAACCTGGATTTAGTTGCACTAGAGTTAGTCAAAGTTTTGCAATTTACCTTCCCATATTTTTTGGTGCCAAAAGTATACCATCAGATTTCAGAGGAAAGTCAGATTTATATTTCTTGATTAAACCAAAAAACTCAACCATTACTTTTCCCAGTAGCTGTCTTTGAAATCAAACCAAATTCAGAAGGGGGGATAAAACCTGCAGAGCTGATAATTTTACACAGTGTTACATGATGGATTTCAGCATTCAACATTAAAATCAAACTTGTAGAAAAGAATTTGAACAAAGGCAGATAGGTATCAGGAACATTTAAATGCTTTCTTTTTTGATGAAAATATTAAGTGATCACCTTGTGACACTGGGTGTGCTTGCCCGTAATGAGCACATCTGAGACCCAGTCTGGGGATCAATGACTCTTGGCAGCAGATTACATTTTAAGAGTCCGAAGCCAGTCCACCTTCCAGGAGGGAAGAGAAGGCAAAAAAGTGGCACTATTGGTTTATACATATTTAGGATGTAATCATCTTTGCTTCCCTATACTTAAGTTCTAAAGAGGAGACTTCTGAGAGCACTGGAAATCCTAACTCCTTTGGAGAGAGCCTGAGTTTTTCTTTGAAACCCTCCTATACTGTAAATCAAAAATACCTCACAAAGATAAACTACCACCTACTCCAAACTATAGAAACACCTTTTTTTTTTTTTTTTTCTGCAAATATGCACCACTCATTTTACTTTAAAAATAATCTTTGTTTTCTGAACATATTGGCATATTGGCATATTGTAATCTTCTCTACATGGTCTAACTTCAGAGCACCTTATTATCTTTAAAAGGCATCACAAAATTAAGTTTTTCTCAACTTCTTTTACAAGATGGACTTTCCTTGGAGGAGAAGTACAGAACAGGCACTATCTTTGTCCAGATCAAGGATGAGTAGAAGTAATTTAGGGATGACAGAGCATTATTTGGTAGGTTTGCACTTTGTCATCTTTATCTCTCTGATTGTTTAAACTTACCCAACAATGCCATTTGCAGTGGGCCATAACCAGTATACTTTGCCCTAATTAATTTTGTCATAATCTTACACAGAGTTAGCTGACATTTTGTGACTTTCAGCTTTTTGACATAGTAATGAATATAACCTTTAGCATGTTACTTCCAGGGCAGTGAACACTACTGACTTCAGTACCTCTCCTGGTTGAACTTGTCAGCAAGCTGTAAGCTATGATAATATAACTCATACTATCAAATGTTAAATTAACCAGTGTAAAGCACTGACTTAACATAAGATACACACCAAAATACACTCTCTACATGCAGGTGTAAAATACAATCTGTAGCTGATGGTGTTAGGTTTATTTAGTGTTACACTATTTATTTGGTGTTGCTCTATTTATTTAGTGTTCTAAATATTCAAAGAGAAATATCACAAGGCTTGAACTTGGTGTCATTTTTTATATCACCCCAAACCTCTTTCAGAGCAGCTATTGCTTCCTCTTGTTCTGAAGCAGAGCCAAGAAGGAATTTGTTGCCTGCAAAGTAGTCAGCAAGAATGTAATTTGGCAATGGTGATGGAAAAGAAAGTATTGTCTTTAGTTGAAAAGGAAAGATAAAAGAGATAAGAATCCAAAATTTGCTGAAAAAGAAAGTTAACTTTCAGCCCTTTCTGAAAAGAACCAGGGGGTTTCAACACATCATTTCTCATGTGTGTGAGCTTCTGGTTGATTCTAAATAATTCTCTCACTGTTTCCCAAAACTACACATCCTACAGCACAGCACAAGAAATTAAAGCAACCTCTGAAATTAAAGAAATAATTTAATCTTCATTTTATAGTAATGCTTCGAAATCATAAGGATTTATTTTATCTTTAAACTGCATAAAACAAATTTCTTCCTCTGTTCCCTAGAAGGAAAGCCAGGTTTGAGTCTTGTGTATATATCTAATAGCACAGGCCTACTGTGGTTTCTTGAAGGCATACAATAGATTTTGGGAAATGTGGATGAAATAAAAGAATAACTGTAAGAAAATAGTGCTTGAATGCAGATTCCCCAAAGCACTGTCACATAACATTAAAACTGATGTGCTCCTGTGTGATAGCTACGGGAAAAAAAAGATTAAGGAAAGTAGTACATGGTATGATTCTGATTAATTCATATTGGCTTTCTGGGAGATTCAAAGGCAAAGGCACACACACAAAAATGCTAAATATGATGACATTAAAGCCTTTAATGTATTCAGGTGAAAAAAAAAAAATCTCAAAGGTTTTTTAAAAGTCTTACTGAATAGAAGTATATTCCCAGCAAAGATTTTGGAAATCTGCCATGGTAGATACGGGTTAGTAAGTCAGAAATTTATTCAGGATGCAAAGCTAAGCACCTTGAAAGTCAATATGTTAATCCTGAATTCAGTCTTCCCTTTAACAGTCACCCAGGGTGAAGTCCCTGCAAAGCAGATATGATAGGAACTGCACAGTCAGATTGAATAATACTGGGCTTTACCTGCTGGAAATCTGGAAGTATAGAGACCCACATACATTAGGGAGCATTCTTCTTGTGCTTCATCTTCTTTAGGGAGGCAAGAAAACAGGAAAATATCATCTCTCATTGTACTTAATGAATCAATGTTTGCTGAAGTCAACAAATTGTTTAAAAAGAAAAAAAAAAGGAAGTCCTCTAACAGATTATAAATTAGAAACAGTTTGACACATACAGGTAGTTAAAAATAAATTTTAAAATAATATTAGCAGCAGTAATGGTGAAATTAACTTCTTTTCATATGCATGCTTGTCCTGTTAATAAGAATAATAATTACATTTTTCCACACAGAAACTGTTTTTCACCTGTTATCAGGGCACACACTTAAAACTACTTAACCCTGCCTTTGACTTTGTCAATAAAAGCAGCTTTTAATTATTTATGTCCCATGAACCCTCACAGTAATTTTCTTTTACACGAAGCAGTAAAGACCACAATTGCACGAATTGAGTATGATATTTGGAAACTCTCACAGCCTGATTTATTTCACAATGAATCAGTTTTGAATTTCTTTTTCTCACCTAGGGATTCCCAGACTGACCTTTGGTCATGTAAATGCCTAGAATTTTTGAGGGAGCAGACTGCTTTGCAGATACTGCCTAGGCTGTTCAAGTTGCTTCTGTTATTCTTGTGCACATTAAGATTTGGGTTCTAATGCTTCTGTAAAAGACAATAGCCATATCACCAATGCAGCAACAGCCTAGTTGATAAAATAGTGGATTCAAACACTTTACAGGAAAAAAAAAATCTTAGATATGATAATTGAAGCTTGAAGACTGACAGAAACTACCAGAACCCATTTCCACAAAAAGTCTGTAATGTATTGATACATTAAATAGTAGCAGAAGAGGCACAAAACAGAGAATGCTGGTATCCCAATGCAAGACCAAACTGAAATAATTACACTTTTCCCCAGTAAGAGTTATAGGGCAAAGCAATACATTATAAAGCAATGCATTATAAAGCAATGCACAGCCCTGGGAAAACAGAGGCCTGGAAATAAATCTAAAAAAATCTAATTACTTGTTCTAAGCCTGTAGCACATCCCGCTAAGTAGTGAAAAACATCATAAGGGCACTATGAAATTGAAAATCTTGTACTATACAATTTGTCTTCATTAACACACTTCTATTATTTGGCAACATCTAATCTTTAGCTCACTATAAGTCCCTTTCTCATTTTCCAGTGCTTCAACAGTGTCAGGGATTTCAATGTTACACTGGATTATTTAATTTACTGGATTTTTTAATGTTGTGCACAACAACAGTAAATTGTTATATTTGTCAAATTTAAAACAAATAATTCATCAATGGCTTACTCCACCAAGGTGAACTAAACTGTCTAGATCCTATTCTTGATCTTTATTTCTTGCTGTTTATACTCTAGTAGCATGTGCTTTTACTGAGATTTAAACAATTACATCTTTCTTAAATTATTTACTTCCAGTAACTCAGCAACAGTCTGGTTTTGTACCCTCACCTTCTAGTGCTCCTCACAGCTGAAGGGGCTCTGAAAATTTTTTCCTTTATTCTCATTTGAGGAAACAAGCAGACTCAAACATTTACACAGAAAGTATTATTTCCTATGCAGTAGCTATATTTCATGGAGTTGTAGGTTAGTGTGATCCCAAATATTTCATTTGTACTTCATGGGGCTAGCTGCATCTCCCTAGGAGCTTTGTGCTTACCAAACATAATATGATGAAGTGTTATTATGTTTCCTCATCTGGAAACTGACAACTTTTCCTACCGCTGAAATGTACACTGTGCATTACAAATCCCTCCAAGAACCACAGGAAGGAAAGAACAAGTGTATAGGTCAAAAAGGCATGCTTTAGGAAACTTGGGAAGAATGAGTAATGTCATAAACAAAATAGGTTTACAACTGCCTTTGAGAACTACTTCATCAAATCGTCCTCCTCAGGGAAATAACAAAATTAACTACTGCTCTGGACTCAAAAAAATCACCAAAGTCCCTTTAAGAAACTGGTTTTCCAAATGTTTGTGAGTTTTTTGTTTTGTTGTTGTTGTTTGTTTGTTTTTTTTTTTCTGTGAGTTCAAGAGTGTCAAGAAAATACACATTTCTATTCATCAAAAGCACAATAAAGTATTTTTCCAAGAACCTGATCTTTCCTCCTGTTAAGTATAAAAATCTATTTAAAGGTTTCAATTGAGATGCAAATTTTAAAAGATTTTTATATTAACTTCGGTCTAAAAATTACAAAGAGAAAGTCCTGGGGAACTCCTATAGAATGTAAACCAGATTCTATACAGTAAAATATACTCTCTTATTCCTTTGACAGGCAATTTTCTTCAAGGCATGACTTCTGCGGACCCTTGTGAATCACTGCTTTCTTTGGGTGATGAAAATATGCCTCCAGCAGGTTACAATAGCTAATCTAGTTACAAGAACAAGCTGGGGTTCATTTCTCTCTAACTTCGGTATTGTTTTGTTCTTTTGGCAAAACTTATGCGCTGGAATTTCATGATATTGTACAGGTGATAGCTGAAGCATTACTTGGGATTAAAATTATAAATACAGATGATGTGGCTCTACTGCTATAGTGCCTAGCCTAGTATTACATATTAAGTACATATTAAGTACATATTAACTAATTGCTATCCCAAATACATTTTCTAA
Organism: Petroica traversi; assembly: GCA_025920805.1. Taxonomy (NCBI): domain Eukaryota; kingdom Metazoa; phylum Chordata; class Aves; order Passeriformes; family Petroicidae; genus Petroica; species Petroica traversi. Next base: position 407,039 of record JAHLSL010000078.1, on the reverse strand, counting down.
GGGCTCAAAAATTAACCCCTGACCCTATAAAGACTTCTTGACTGATCAGTCAAGAACAGTAGATCTTTAGACCATGTAGAGACATATTTGGCTGATATAAGTAGCAGGACTAGAGTCTGACTGGGCAAAACAAATTAAATAAAAAAAGCCATTTTTCCACACTTTGCAGATGTGAAGGCATACATATGTAACATTAAAAGAACATTAACAAATATCCACTTTTTTTTTTTTCTTTAGGTCATGAGTAACTGTTTAACCCCATCTCTGTTAAATGAGAATTCTCTTCACACTGATCATTAAAGTGGTCCACTTAAACTTCACGAGGAGGAATGTGTGTAAAATTAAGCACTGTTCACTTAGAATAAGTACAGTTTGCTCAAGGTCATATGAAATTATTAACAAAGTGGCATTTTGAGACTTCTAGTTAAAGTATAGTGCCTTAAGCATCAGCTCCTCTTTTATTTAAATAGCATTTTCATCCATGGATAGTTGTGACTACTGGGAACTACTTGACCTAGACTTTCCTATTCTATGACTAAGGCAGGAAAAGTAGAATTCAAAAAGCAGGTTGTGTCTTTTAATTATAACCATGCATGTGTTTGTGTATACATAAATTTACACAAACACACACACACACATGTTCTGTGCATATTTATGGTCCTCCAACTGTCCAGTCAAAGTGTATTCAAGTCTCTTGCTTCAATTTTGGACCATTTGGTTCTGTCAAAATGCATGTAGGTCTAGGCAGAACTGAAGGTGTGCATTCCCTATTCATAAAGTCAAAAGAGAATGATCTCAGTACCCACTGCTGCACAACTGTCTCTAACTAAGGTTCTGCAGGCTACCACTTGCATCCACATATTTGCCTTCCTTCCTGAGAACACAGTGGCCATCTCCTGGGACTTCTGCTGAGAGATTCCACTCATCTCTAGTACCACCCCAGAACACGAATGGGTCTGCAATGTACTACAGATGCTGAACTTTCATAATGTTAATATGAAACCATGTCATACAAAAGAGTAAGAGAAAGACTAAGAGACCACCAAAACAGTGTGGAAGGCCCAAATCCCTTGTCATCATCACTGTGCCTGGGAGAGGAAGCAACCTGTCTTGGAGTTTCATGAATCCACAGGGATTCCTTATCCTAGATGGAACTATCAAGCTTTTAAGTGCAAGAACCAGGATGCAGCAGTTAGACAGCCAAAAAGAAACCTCCTCCATTCCCACCCCTATTGATTCCCTGGAAAGAACAGTGTTTCATGTAATCACTGCAGATTTTAACTCAGATTTATTTGGAGTTTGATGATGGCTGAACTTATTCACCCTAACCATAAGGAAAAAATATTACAACTGTTGGGAGAATCAAAACTATTTATTGGAATTTCAATTGTCTGAAAGTCCATAGAACACCATCAACCACCTATTCCATGTAAATGAATATTTGTTCTTCAGGATATTCTTTAAATCCTAATATTCTTTAGGACTGTTCTTCTATTAAATTCAAATATAATACACCAGAATCAAAGTCTCAATCAGAGAGGCTTATTAACTGTGCTGAAAAAATGGATGCAGTCACAACTCAAAAAATGAGATCTCAATGAGTAGCAGGCTGCTAAAAGCCTTATGAACAAGTTCTTCCTTGTACTTTCTTAATTATAAAAGGATGAGAAAGGACTCTCAGAAGAACTTATCTTTTGTGATATCCAGGATGACTTAAGATTAAGGTTCTAATAGGAACTGCTGAAGTCTAGCACAAAAGCTCTTCTTTGTACTACAACCTTCTATACCTAAGCAGAACTTGAAATTTCTGTAGCTCCATTTTGGGTTAATTTTTAATATTTAAATTTAGGATTGCAGTGTGTCCAGATGTTTCACAGAACATAAGATGTGCCCAGTTAATATTCTGATCAGGTTCTGAAGATGAGATTTTCTATGCCAAGCTACTTATTTTGTCTTGCTTTGCATTAAGCATATCCATAACTGAATAAAATACAGTCATAATACTGCTATTTACTGATTCGAAGTATCACACAAACTGGAGTTTTCCTTATCAGGAAAATAGTGGCCTCAGCACTTGAAACTCCACAAGATAAAAAACTTAATATCGTATTTTTCTATTTATGATTCAAGTCCTCAGTTTCATGATGATTCATGTACTGGACCGAGCTGTGAATCAATGTCATCGAATTCAAAAGCACCTTCAGAAGCACACACGTGGGAGTGACAGATGGTGAATAAACCTTTATTTTCTTGGCACTCTCCTGGCATTAAACCAGATGGAGACATTTGCAAATAGCGGATGGTAAATCCTTGGAAGGGCAGGCATTCTCATCATTTCTGTGTTGCTCAGAATCTGCAGGTGCGCCAGTATTTCAAACACATCTTTTGGGTTTAAATTTCTACTTGCAACACTGTACCTAACAGTTCCATATAGAATCTTTACCTGTTTCCTTTCCCATCCCATAAAGCCCAATTATACTTTTCAGTACGACTCCTACAGGACAGTCATGGAGTGGAGATGATTACAGCTGGCTGTGGGATGCTGGAGATTTTGACAGGAACCTTGACTGACCTCAGGAACCTTGACTGACCTCAGAGCTGATTCTGCTGCTCACAGTAGGATAGAGCACAGATCCCGTGAGGTCCCTTCCCACCTGAAATTGCCCTATGGTCCCAGCTTCACACCATGACTGCACAGGTGTGGGGGTGCAGGGCTTTGTCTGCTCACAGTTTGCACAAATCTGCACCAGTATGTCTCCAAGCCCACTCTTGACTCTGATGTCATGGAGCCCTAACATAACACAGCTAAACTGAACTATCAGATGCTTTTTCTGCTTATATCTCCATATTTTATCAGAACTTGCTCAGCTCCAAGTCTTCATTGTGAATCAATATTGCAGTAAGAAAGAGTATTTTAAATTGTATGCCAAGTTTTATTAGTCCTGGACCTGACATGCTTTTATTCTTAGTTCTCTCATAACTTCTCCTTTCTATCTTTCAGGATCTCTCCCCACAACAGTAAGGAACAGTGCCTTTTAGCATATAAAGAACAGATAGCTGATATCCCACTGTCATTTTACCCCAAGTTCAGTGGCATAAAATGACATTTCTTTTAAAGAGCTTTATCTAGCATTTCTTGCCACACTTATTTCCAGATGAGTCAGACTTTTCTCTGTATCCCATTTATCAATGTAAATTGAGACACTTCCAAGAACAGAATTATGCATTCCCTGTGTTTCATTTGTCCTAATTACTGCCGCCTTCATCAAACCTACAGGTAAGATAAGCTGTCCATGCCAATTATGGACACCATGAAGCCTGACTTGATCAACCTGGTGTAGTGGAAGCTGTCCCTGCCCTTGCCAGGGGAGCTAGAACAAGATGATCTTTAAGGTTCCTTCCAACTGTCCTGGGTTGGCCATATGACCTGTTTGTATCCCCAATCGTCCCCT
>JAHLSL010000078.1:317760-403577 GCA_025920805.1 Petroica traversi | reverse complement strand
AGACCCCCCAGAGGTTTCCTCCTACATATTTGCCCTAAACCAGGACACCAACCCAAACTGTTCTGTGAGTCACCAATAAAAAGTCACTAATCAAAAGTTAGTGGTTTTAGATTCTCCACACAGAACTTCTTGAATCTCTTCAAATTTCCTTTTTAGTGATTTAGACCTAAATTCTCTGCTTGCAAAAATCAACCTTTTGAATGTATACGTTGAGCACAGTTGCTATTCTACAGTTCCTATTGGTTTCTATACCAATATCAGAAATATATAGAATGGAAGGGAGATCATCCTCTCCTCCTGTTTCAAAAGAAACTATTGTAAACACTGTCTACCAGTTGAATGAATCTGGGAGAAAATGTCTGAGCTGACAAAGAACTTACTTCATGCAACTTTCCTTGATGAAATTTTTTGCTGTTATTCAGCAGTAGCCTGGGAATATATCTGTTAGTTAGTTACGAAATAGGATATTTTCAGACCTATGCGAATAGGAACATTGTAAGACCTTCAAAGGTTTTGGCTGTCATGTTGTAGTTGATAACAAAGTGTATATACTTAAAGCAAAAGTTGGATGGGCTTATGATTTTCAGAATAAATTTTTTCCTGATTTTTCAACTAGGAAGGAAACTTTCCTGGGCTGAATTGTAGATATAGTTAAGGATATCTTATCCATATAATCATCAACTTATCAGATCTATTTCTCTCCAATTTAGAGAAAAGGATGTTGTGGGGGACCAGGTCAAAGACTGTACAGAATTCTAGATAAATGACATTTGTAGGCAGTGAAATTTGCCTCTGTCCACTGATGGAGCAACCCGTCGAAGAGGCCACTGGGTTGGTCAGGCAGGACTTGAACTTGGTGAAGCCATGCTGGGTGTCTTGAATCATGTCCCTATTCTCCACGTGTCTTCGTAGAGATTCTAGGAGGGCCTGTTCCAAGATCTTCCCAAGTACAGAGGTCAGGTCATTCCCAGGGTCCACCTTTCTGCCCCTTTTAAAGAAGGCCTTCTTTGACCTTCCTTTTCTGGTTAATGTACTTTAGCATGCATGGAATGAAAACACCTCCTTAGGTCATTATTACTGGATTCATAGTGGCTTGTTTATATAGTTCCTTCTGCATTCTAAGAAGTTTCTGGGTTTTTCCCCCTGCCCCTCAAAAAAGTCACATTTGGTGGTTTTAGCAGCAGCAATACTAAATGATAACAGATTAAATAATGATGAAATTTTTCTCTAAGTTCAACATTCCTGACATGTACCAATATTTATCTGAAGAGCTCTTTAACACATATGCAGATGTGTACAGAGTAAGTTTAATGTTAGAGTCAAGACTTTTAGAAAATAAGTACCTAAAATCAGCTTCCTACATTCTATTTCAGCACTGCAATAGCTGGTCTTGTTATCAGACTCCTATCTCTTGGCTTGACAGATACAGCTTAAAAAACAATCCTTTGCAATACAGGTTTGTGTTTCCTAGTGGAATTTATGAATCTCTAGAAGATAAAATCTGAGAATGAACCATTTATCTTCGCACACTTTGGACTCAATTAGTTTTGAAAATGTTTTTTATCTGACCTATCTATATTCTAAAAGCATTTTCCAGCAGTATTAGTTTATGTTTTAAACATGTCCATATGCCACATGGGAAACAAAAGCACAATCTGACAACTTATTATTTCCAAGGAGTGTTTCATTTTCTCTTCATCTATACTAACGGTCTAAAGAAAAGAATTAAAGCATGTGAGAAATTAATCACACAATGACCAAAAAAATCCATTCCAAACAGAAATTAAACATTAATTTTTACAGTCAAGTTTTCAAGAAGACAATATCTTATTTGAATAAAACAGAGTTCTGTATTAAAAAAAAAAACAAACCCAAAGAAAACCCACTTCAAATTACATATCTTTTCAGTAAAAAAAAAATCAAAACCATTTTTGTATGATTTTACACATTATTGGCACTTCAAATACCTTCCTTTATACTTTTATAAAATGCAACTGAAAAATTCCTCAAAAATCCTTCAAAATCACTTGCTTTTTCTCAAAAAAGTAGGTTTTTCAGTTCCTTTCTAGTCCTGCCAGTGGATGTGATAATTCTTTATGCTAAATTGACATTTCTTCACTGGGAAACTCTCATTACATCATGTAATGTTACTTCATTTTGCTAAAATAATGTTTCTTCATTGTAATTTGGCATTGACATTTCAAAGCATACATTGATGACACTTTCAATTCACTAATAACTCAGGCACTCTCTTAGACTAATTTGCAGATAAAATTGCTGTCTTTATTTTTGGTTCAGAAAAAACACCACCCTGTTTATTACTAATGAAAATGACATTATATAAAACATAAAAATAGAAACTTATAAATCTAGGGGTTTTTTTTCCCAAAAGTGGAGTCTAGTTTCATTGGCATGATCTCACTTTCTTAATGTACAAATTGCATGTTTAAACAGATAAAGGCACAGCATTCTTCAGAATATAATTTTGTTATTGCATAATACGGGTTATATGCAGACTCTGTTGTTCTCACAGATCACAAAATGTAAGCATATTTTTTATTATTTATTTATTTTTACCTCCATATTGTTTTTTACTTGACTATGGAAAGTTGCACTTATCATTAGAGCAAGAATTGTAACTAGCTCTGGCGAGCAGATGTGGGTGTCCACACACGCAATGCTTTGCATTTCCTACAAATCTCGTAGGTCAGGAAAGTCCCTAATACCCGCAAAACTATTTGGCACATGCAGGGAAGGAGCTACTCCTGTGGATGGAGCTGGATATGGCTGATTTGTGAGCACCTGTAACAGCCCTGTGCTCACAGCAACAGCTATGTGTTTGCAAGTCAGTGAATGGCACTGTGGATTTTATGGGGTTTAGTGTGGCCCAGCACAGAAAAATCCAGCCACTCACTCAAAATTCTTACAAAAACAACTTCTGAAATAAAAATCTGTGCAAGACACAGATGGTGCAGTAGGGCACATGAATAATAAGCTGACAGAAGTTCGAAAAATTCCATCCTTTCAATGCAATCTGCAAGCACTGAACAAAGTAATTCCTTAACTTGGGAAAGCCATTCATTATCAAAATAAGGTTCAGCATGAAGGATGAAACAAGGGATATTAAACCACTGTAAAATCCATTAAGGATATTAATGGGAGACAAACAAATAGTATTAGCACTAGACATTAGTAACGACTTTTAAAAATAAAACCAAACAATGCTGTTTAACTTCTAAAACATAACTTGGACACACCAGAGTCTCAGCAGGTATTGTCACTGTAGATGAAGACTGAAAAATTCAAGGAAAATAAGAACTACAGAGATTGGCTTATTAACCAGTAGATGACTTGAATATCTTATTTTCAGTTTTAGAAGAGGCAAAAGTGGATGACAAGTCTGTATTAAAAGATAAGAGATAGAACTGAGGTTAATGTTCAGGTTTAGAGAGACTGGAGCTGTGCAGCCTCGAACCATTGCTAAATCCTATCAGGCTGATGAGCAAAGCTGACAGCTGACATCAGGAGATAAAAGTGCCTTAGTTTTAATTTTTAGTTTAGTTCTTACTCTGCCACCTCACTGAAGGCTGGGTTCAGAATTGAAAGCTGAGAAAGCAAGGGATGAAATTAGGGCTGTATTTAGCAAAAGTTACAGAAGATAACTGAAAGCTGGCATAAACAGCTCCGAGTACCCAATTTTTCATTTCCAGGCTTCAGCAGATTCCTGATCTTGGGTAGAGTCTACCAGTAGAATTGGAATGAGCTTGAAAAGCAATACAGCTGAAGAAAATGTTATTGATTAATTTTTTCAGTCTGCAACGATAAACAGATTGCTACCATCAAATTAAATAACCTTAATTTAGGAGTATAAGTCTTCTTTCAAGATTGGACTTCTGGTCACTCTTCAAAATGAAGTTAAAGACACTTCATGAAGGCAAGGATGCCAAAACTTCAGTTTGACAAGGCAACAGAAATCAGCTATTGACAGATGTGAAGCAATTGTATGGTGCTGGGGAGCATCACCTGGGGCAGATGTAACAAAAGGCACAGATAAAGCTGCTTTCACTGTCTTTCATATTCCCGCCCACTCTCCTCATCCCATGATTGCTAATGGCCCAACAGGACTGTACAAACTAGCTCTGATTATATTTTTGGTAATCTGGGGACAATTTCAGTTAACCTTAAGTAGGACGGTTCTCATCATTGTGAAACAACTTGACAAAATATAAATTGCTGGAAGATGCCTCTGGGTAGGATTCTCTACTGTCTCTTTTTATTGCTTGTCATTCCAAGCATCAGAGTGGACTAAGTTTGAGGCTGGATTTGCAACAAGAGATTTTTCTATGAGGGCTATTTGCCCTCTTCTCTCCTTAAGCACTCATTTTTGTTTGCTTCATCAGTAATTCTTCCCTACAACAGTGAAGGGATCCATAAGATCCATAAGTGAGTGAGGCGACTGACAGAGGACACGATCTTTGTTTTGACTTCTAGGCCACAAATATAATAATAAATGCACTTATTTTTGTGGGTACAGGAATCCCATTTCCCTTCAGCAGCTCTAAGATTTTATAGATCCTAAAAGCTAAAAAATATTCATAGTGGACTCTTGCCCACTCACTGCAGTAACAAAAAACCAAACCAAACCAAACCAAAAAAAAAAAAAAAAGAAAGAAACAAAAACCCTAACATAAACAAACAACTGTTAACCCAGGATGTACCTTATTCAGTGAGATTTTTATCAACAGCTTTATTAAGCATTATTATTTTTGCTTTTTAACAATCTGAAAAAAGTAATACAGTCTTTACTGTGACCTGTTGGAATACCTTAGTGAGCACAACAAAAGCTAGATTTTTAAGGTCTCTAGGAAAGACATGATAAATCCATTAGGGGCTATTAAGCACAATAATCTGGAATGCAATTCCTCAGGAAATTGCTAATGCCATTGAGTGCATATATAAGGAAAGGATCATTCTGTTCTGCTTCACTCCTTCAATATTTGTTTATAAGAAGCTGTTGAAGAGGTTAAGATATTAGAAGAGATGAGCTTACAGTCTAAATATAGAGACTGCTTTGTTCTTAAAGCTCAATATGTGATCCTGAGATGCATCATAACCATGACATTTTCTGGTACATCTAGGATACCAATAAAAAATGGTGATGGTAAGGTAATATGGAAATATAATTAGTACATATTTGACTCTTTAAGCCCTGTAAAGAAAATAATTATACTGAAAATCGTTAGATTCAAACAAAAACAAAAAACAAAAAAAAGTACTGGATATGCTGACAATACCTACTTGTTGTGGAACTTAAGATACCAGCTCTAAAGTAGGTTTAAATTGGAAATGAGAAATAAATTTTTCTCAGTGAGGGTGATGAAGCACTGGAACAGAATGCTTAGAGAAAGATGTGGATGCCATATCCCTAGAAGGATTTGAGATCAGGTTGGAAGGAGCTCTGAACAGTCTGGTATAGTGGAAGATGTCTCTGCTCATGACAGGGGGGTGGGAACTGGAGGATCTTTAAGGTCCCTTCCAATCAAAGCCATTCTATGATCCTATAATGATTTTATTAGGTCTATACAGCAATCCAAAGCTTAGACTAATTTGAATTTAGAATGGATTAGGAGATATGTGCCCAAAGCAGCTTTCAAGCAAGAGTCATTAGTCAAATAAATGTAACTATGATTCCTTGGAAGTTATATTTAGAGATTATATTATACAACATATCAATCATTAAGAAGAAAGAAAATTATGGGTGATGAGTTAAAAAATGGTAGCATGGTAAATGGTATTGAGGGCCGGCATTTTAAAGAACGATCTCAAGCCATTCAGGGGGAGGAAAAAAAGGTATTTCACTGCTGCTTGTAAAAATGTTCAGAGGTGTCAGTCTACTCAGTTCATCAAAGAAAATTTGAAAGGTGCCTTGACAGCAGTATACGAGCATTTCCAAAGAGGAAAAAATATGGGCTTCTACAGGTCTCTAGCACAAAAGGGCTGAATACAACTCCATAGCTGGAAGCCAAAGCCAGAAAAAATTCAAAGGAACTATTAGGAATAACTTACCAAGAAAAGTAATTCATTTTCTACCTCTCAGTGTCTTCAAATGAAAGCTAGACATCTATCTAAAAAATACACTTCAGTCAAGCACAAGCTATTCTATGCAATGCCTGAATACAATGGTGTAAAATCTACAGTACACACAAGATCAAAACACAAACTCACTGGTCAAGCTTTGTATACTATTTTATACACCTAGTTTCAAGGACTATGCGTAACCTAAACAGTTCTTTTGTATCATTTTCTTTGTCATTAAGTGCTTTTTAATCATACCAAGCCTTGTTCTTGGAAACATTTACAATGAGACACTCCCCTCCCCCGAGTGGTATTTGTGTTCTTTCTAAGGTTCTGCTATACCATTTCTTACTGTTAACAGCCTGAAGACTATATATAACTGTTTCACACTTCAACTTACTCAATTTACCTGGGATTTTTTTTTTCTTTTAAGTATGCATTCTGCAACTTTGTTATTTGTATTCAAGAATAAAACTTGAATGTTTCTTTTTAACTGTAATATAAGAAATTCAGGCTTTTGTTGTTCAGTTTGATACTTCTATTACTTTCCACCCTCAAAAAGACTTACAGCATGTTCAAATCACTATAATTCTTTTTTCATGACTTGCAGTTCACCCTATAATTCTGTTTCCAATTACATGATGTGTAAAATACATACTCCACAAAACGTGTGAATATTCTCAGCTCTATTACAAACCAATCTAACTTCTTTGATATTTCTTTCTCAGTACCAAATGTATTATGCTCAAAAACTCCTTGAGATTGTTACAATACTATGAGTCTGAACAAGGCAACAATTTTCCCTTTTACCCTGGCTTCTTTTCTAAAATGTGAGTGCATAAAATTCTCGTAGGCCATTCTCCAGCACAATGCTAGGATTGGTACATTGGTGATGAGGACCATCTGAATTTCACATTTACTATAAAAAACTTGATCTCTTTCTTTGAAAGCTTAACACCTTTAGATTGGCTGGAACTTCAATTACTTTATTATTATTTTTTTAATGCCCTTAAACAATACATTCATATTTCATGCTGACACCACGGAATATTAACAATAAAAGCTCAGTCACCCTTCTGATGAGTCAACCACCTTTCTTCAACTGCTTTCCAGGCAGTCCAGCTACTGCTTGCCAGTACAGCAGCATGCACACCCCATGCCTGGAAACTGAGTGAGAAGAGTTTCAGTCTCTGCCAAACCAATTGGAAAGTCTAATTTTGACTGAACGACATCATTGTCCAAAATAGCATTATTGAACTGCTTTTTGTTCACCATGCCTTGGATATTAATAAAGGCACCCAGGCATACTAGAAGCCTTAGAGAGCTAGTGGTAGACATTTTGAGTGTAAGTCTGCACCAGCACATTAAGTAAGCAACTTAACCACAAAGTTTCACTTGCTTGCCTTTGTGCTATACAAATGTTTCCATTTATTCAGGGTGGAGAAGCATGGTGCAACATTTATTGAAAAAATGCTGTGTAAACTTAAGTTTGTCAAATACTTGATCACAAACAACAAAAATTATCAACTGCAATCACAGATTCTTGTGTCCCTACTCTCATGAAGTACAGTTCATTATGAGTGGTCCCTTGAAGCCAGAAAGATTTGTGGCAGAGCAATTTGACATCAAATCACGGTAGAAGTACCAGGAGTAGGAATCAGAGAATGTGCTGAGTTGGAAGGAACCCGTCAGGATCGAGTCGAGCTCCTGGGCCTCACAGGACAAATTTGGCAACTGAAAAAGTAATGCAAGCATTTCCTATGCTAATAAAGGAATTCTGTATGTGCTGTGTGAGCTTCAGTAGAAAGAAGATGGCAGCTGACGCTGTGAGGATTCACTCTCTATTATCAGAATGAACTATGCTTCTTTGTAGGTGACTTGGAAAAGCTTTTGTTCCTCAGTATCCATCCACAGTATACATAAAGCTAACCAGCTTTTTTCTCAGACACATCTAATGCATAAATATTTCATATTTCTGTTACTACTGGTGTTGTTGTAGCATTACTTCTGTAATGACTGAAACATACTGAATAAAATGAGAAAATTGTGACTAATGGTTTGATGAAACTCATACTTTTTGCTCTTCATGTTCATATTAATAGTGACAAATTTTTCCTACAAGATTAACTTTGAAAAATTTATTTACTCTGTGCTTTCTGATTCAAAGAAATTTAAAGATAAGAAATTTAAATTTTTAAATTAAAATTTATTTTTGCTTCAGTCACAGAAGATAAGATTACAGCATCAAGTTTAAAGAAAATAAGATATAAAGTAGTTATATTCATGTAAAATACACCTAGTAACAGTGAATCAGAATATTCTGAGTTGGAAAGGAACAAAAGAATCATCAAACTCCTGGCCACAAAAATCACACCATGTGCCTGAAAGCAATGTGCAGAAGTTTCTTGCACTCTGTCAGGCTTGTTGCTGTGATCATTGCCCTGGGGAGCTTATTCAACCTGCTCAACTACCTTTGGGTGAAGAGTCTTTTCCTGATATCAAACCTAAACCTCTCCTAATGCAACATCAGGAAGCATCCTGATAAGCACCTGATAAGACTTCCTCTCCAGACTCTTCAGCATCCTCATAGCCCTCCTTTGGACACTCTCTAATGGCTTAAAGTATGTTTTATATTGTGGCACAAAAAACTGCCCCCAGCACTCAAGGTGAGGTCACCCCAGAGCAGAGCAGAGCAGGACAATCCCCTTCCTTGCTCAGCTGGCGATGCTGTGCCTGATGCTCCCCAGGACACAGCTGGCCCTCCTGGCTTCCAGGGCACTGCTGACTCACATTCAACTTTCCATCGACTGGAACCTCCAGGTCCCTTTGTTAAGCACTGCTCTCCAGCCTCTCATTCTCAGTCTATATGCACAGCCAGGGTAGCCTTGTTTCTGTAGCAAAATTCAACACTTGTGTTTCTTAAACTCCATCATGACTGCCTATCTCCCTAATTTATCAAGGTCTCTCTGCCTTTGAGGAAGTTAACAGCTCCTCCCAATTTAGTACCATTGCCAACTTCCTCTATATTCCTTCAAGACCGCATCCAAGCCAATGATGAAGATGTCAAAGAGAACAGGCCCTGATATGGAGGCTGTCAAACCCTAGTAGGGTTTATTTCTGCCTTCAGGAATCTCAATGACTGAAAGGAAAATGCTTAAATATTAGTGAAGAAGAGGCAAAACCATTAGGCTAAAAAAATAAAAATCAAGATAAGTTTAAAATTAAATTAAAACCTGTGAAATTTACTTGGTTCTGATTTAGCTGGAACATATGCCTAAAGATTAACACGTCTACTTCAGTAACTACATACAATAAGACAAAGTCAATCTTTACTAGGATCAGAGCCAACATTACATAAATTACAGGTATATTCTTCTCCTACAATATGCTGAAAAATTTAAATTTGTCATAACTGAGACTATTATCTGGATTGAGCTGCCAGTTAATAGATGAAGGGCCCACATATAAATATTAAACTGGTTAAAAGTCAGCTACTGAAAACTTCAGAATCACCAGAGTTAAGCAGACACAAATTCTGAAAACTCAAAGCTATTTTTCACCTTTATGTCACAGATACAAGAAGAATATTATCTATTGGACAAGAACATTGTTTTAATATTAAAGATTCTATTTTATAAATAAAATATACATAAAGCCAAGCCACTATACTTAAAAGGTTTCTTTGCAGTGAACTACTTCTTCCTCATCAATTGTAAATATCTAATTTACTATCCTAAGACTAGAAAGTAGATTTGCCTAACTCATATTACTAAAATGGACTTTCACAAAACCATTACAAAGATCACTTTGTTACCTTAATATCCTACAGTGGTCACAATTTTAGTGCAAGAAAGAAGATTAAAGAAGGATTTTGTGACCATCCTCTATATAGCTAAATCCCTAAACTAATGATTAGAATCATAAGAGCTGCAGTCCATTAGCTAAACACCATAATAAGGAGCTACCATCTTGATTATAAAATATTCGTTGAATGGCTGATAATAAAAAGTTTGCATTTTAAATTGATGAACACTCACTGTTTGCTAACTTTTAATGCTGTTCCAACAGCGCTATTTTTAAAACTGTAAAACGCCATGAGTTTCTAAAACCTTTTTCTAATTCAAAAGTCAGTATTTGAACTTGTGTTTCTGCTGAAATAGGAACAGGTTTTGAAAAAATTAATATCCTTAAGATTTTCCAGAGTATTAATTAAGTACTGTTGCAGAAATCAACACAGAAATCAAATACATTTTAAAACCTCTTTGTGAACTATTAACATTTCCTTTAAACAAAAGAAAAATATTGTGATACAGTGACATGGTTGCTGTCCAGCTGTACAGAAATGTGTCCCACCACCCCACAGAGATCTAAAGTGATTGCTGCTTTGCTGTAGCAGGAACTACAGTAACAGGTAGACATTTCTAAAGTCTTGCTCATTCATTATTTAGCCAAAACATTTTCCAAACTTCATAAGTATGTGCAAATCACCATGAAATCCAGTTCTTTGGATCCATCAGGATAAGTTTCTTGTAGAGTAATCAGGTATGTGGCAGTGTTACCAAAAGGCAAAGGGGACACTGTTCTCAAGGCTTAGTGGGCCACTACCATCAAACCACTGAGATAATTCCAGCAATCTTGTATATTCTGGTGTTCATTTACAATGACAGATTAGTAATTTTATAAAATACCTTTGCAGGCACATTCCTGTAATTCAGTTGCTTAGAATCACCAGGAACATTTTCACAAAGCAAACACACAGAGAGAAGGTCTGATTCTTTCTTTCATACTGGTTCCTGTTGTTATCCTTTCTTTAAGGTGTGGGGTTTGATCTTAGGTATATAGGGAAACCTATACTGAAAGTAACTAGAATGTAGGATGATATAGAAAGGAATAAATTGTTTCAAGCAAAATACAGCAGACAAATGTGTAAAAAACTGATGCATTTCCTTAGTTATTTTCTCAAATTAAAAAAAAATAAATAAAACAGCAATTATTTTTCAAACTTTTTTCAAGTTTTCTTATGTTTTCCACAGGATTACTAACTATTCATACTGTTAACATTCAGCAATTCACACTGTAGTTACATGAGACAGTAATTTAAAGACAATCAAATAAAGCTGATGCCTTTGTTCTCCTTTCTATGAATTCAGCTGCGAGTTAGACCAACAATGAAATATTGTTGGTAGTGCAACCCACTAATGGCTAAAATATTTTTGAACCCAGCTAGGATGATTTTTTTAAAAGCAATACACTGTGATCACCAGGTGATGGAAAATCTTTTCCTTGTAGATGCAAACACTGATGATAAGAGGATAAAGAGGAAAGATTTAGAGCATGAAAAATAAATCTCTTTGCTTCCTCTTGAAGAAATTAATAACAATAATACCTTCTCCAAATTACAAATCAAATCTGAACTAATATATGCAGGCTTTTCTAGGGTATGGCTTTTGTCTCACAGAGCACCTTAACACAGCTCTTCATTTTCAATCTAATGTAGCAGATAGGAATACAGATACATGGTTTATTGTTTTTAATTAAAATACAAAGTTTATTGTACAACATGTGCTCATAATTTATTCACCAACAAAGTAATATGTTCCAAATATGTGACTGAAATCTGTAGATTAAAATGAGTCATATGTATGAGTCACATGTAACTAAGAATTGGTAACCAAGAACTGGGGCCAAAGCTTTTTCTTGTTTACTACTTGAAAGATTTGAAGAGTTTCTGGCAGTTTTAACACCTCATTTGTACCTCAGTTGCGTCAACAGCATCAAACCTTGCCTCATTTTACTTTAAAACAATATTAAATAAAAACTGAACAGTAGAAAGTAAAGTTTTGGCAGAAGAGTACCAGGAATTTTCAAACCATTTACAAGAATGTAGCTAAAACTTCAGTATTCAAACTGTTATGAAATGGGAATTACCTGCTTCTTGGGTTTAATAATTTATTATTTTTTTAATTGCCAAGTATTTCTCATGGAAAAAACTCAGACTGCTGAATTCCCTTTTCTGGTAAACCATATTTCTTGTCTTCAAATAAGGAGATTCAAAGGATTTTGCATGAATAGGGGTAAGAGATGTAGGTCGCTATTTTCACTATGTAAACAATGAAATAATGGTGACTATACAGTCTGGGTATGCTACTTGTGATTTTAAAACAGTAAATATTGAGCACAGAATGAAAAGGGCTATAAAAATCAGCCAAAGTTAGGGATGTATGCAAGCACACCTGCAATTCTAAATTGCTAATACTAGGATGGTACCAGAGTGTAAAATTCTGTGACATCTGATGAACTTAAAAAAAATTTAATTTAGATGAAGCAACAAGAAAACCTATAGGGATACTTAATCAAAAATGTTATTTGGAGAAAAATTATCTAAATTCCTTTATTTAAGCTATTTAAAATTGGCAATGAGTTTGAGAATAAGTTAAAAGAACAACCTTGTGCTGAAAAGTAATTGAGGAAGGATACATTGACAGGATGACAGATCAGTTTCTTTCTAATACCTGGGATTTATAAAGCACAGTTAATAATATCCTGCAAGAATATGCCACTAATGTTTTGCAGAATATGCATTAGGGGTCAGGAGACAATTCATATGTTGCACTATGTAAATTTCATCTTTTTCTTTTTTTTTCAATGACCAACTGAATTTTATGAACAGCTGATTAAGTCTGCAGTCAAATCCCAAGTCCTGTTTTCTATTTTGCCTTATGATTTTTCAGTGCTTGAATAGGTTTCACTAATATCTACTTCAGAAGCTTTGCAAGTCCACTTCTCCTAACCAATAAATACGTTTCAAGGATTTTTATGGGTCTTGTAACATTTTAAAACAAGCCAGCAACATGCAAATTTACATTGCTTAACAAATAAATTTCTGATGTTTTACATCTGGTGCAAGGCAAGGCATCACAAAGGTTAAAAATCAACAAGCCATGACCCTTATTAATGCTGCCATTGGCAGTAGGAATGGAAGACACGGGGTTGCAGATAATTTTTTCACTGCTTCAGAACACACAGAAATGAATAGAGATTCATGATGATCTGCTAGCTCAACATCAGAGCCATTTAATTGTAAAATCTCTCTGGGTTTATACACCACTCTGAAGACAAAAATCACCCCTTAATTTAAAAGCATACTGGAGGCATTTCGGAGGAGAAGAGCCCCTGTGCTACAGAGACAGTATTCCATGCTGCCATAGGTAAAAGAAGAGACTTCAGTGCTAAAAATCAGATTCAACTCCAGCAGAGATGAACAGCAGAGGAGAAATCAGCACAGGTACTCACAGCAAACACAAGGTGAGCATAGGAGTCACGATACTGCTATCACCGCAAAAAAAACAAGGAAACCAGGAGAGCCTCATAGTGGGATGGTCCTTGGCTGCCTATTAAGTATCATTAAGAAACCTATATTGATATTTGTATTCCAAACCACATGAATAGGCAAGAATAACAGTCTTTGTAATCATCATATTTCTTAATGATTTGTTTCACTTTGCATTATTGATCATAAATTATAACTTCATTAAATCACTTTGATATAGGCTTTTTTCCTTTACAGTGCTTTACAAATACACAGAAATACAAGTCCAGATATCTTTTTCAGTGAATTCTAATGTAATTCCTTATATTCTACACATAGTATTCTCTCCTGGAAAGCCAAACCAAAGCCAGTGATCCTGGATGGGAGGTACTCTATATAATATAGCAGCAAAAACTTGTGATACCTCATATCAAAGACTGGATCAATTCCCTACTAGGAAAGGCTAAAGAATAAAAGCTAGTTTGTGAAATAAATCAAAGTGTAAGTTTATCCCATATCTGACATCCTATTTCAGATATATATGCTGAAAGCCACTGATGAAATTAGTAGTTTAATGAAATATACATACTTTCCAGGAAACAAAAAGTTTCATCTACCTCTTAGTCTTAGAAAACAACAAATCTAAATAACATCTTCATAAGCAGTAGTTAAATACTGAAACACACTTTTGGTATTAACATTCATTTCCAAGCCAAAATCACTCTCAGAAAAACTCCTAAAGCCTTTTCATATAAGTTAGTGATCTAAACTATGAAATATATTTAGTATATATTTACTAATAGAGTAAAAATTTATGTATAAATATTCCTTTATAAATTTAGCTTGTAGTCAAAGGCACTGTAACTTTATCACAAGTCTCACACTATTTAGCTTTTTTCTTTCTCAATAATTTGTGGTACTGGAGTTCTGACTTTACATGACAATTTCAAGTTTCAGTTAGAAGCAAAGAATTTTTCATAAGCAAGGAGAAAAGTATTAAATGCAACATCAAAATGCAAAGATCATATTTTCCTACATGCTAACCAAATTTCATGCTTCCTTATTGACAAGGCAACAATCAGTTATCATTTTAACATTCATGGAGAGAATGTGGTAACATACCCAAGAAACAGAGCAGAACCTTATCACTAGTTAAAAACGAAAAAGAAAAAGAAAACAATTTTTTTTTTAAATGGAGATACATTTCTTGAACACTTCATTCTCAAGAGTGTAATTTCCTATATTTTAGAAACTTACTACTGTAGGCACTGACATAGGATGTAGCCAAACACAGATTCTCATCAGATTTGAAACTTCCTGAACTTGACTTACACTGCTATCTCCATTTGATTTCCTACAGCTGTTCTGAAGAGGAGTAAAGAGCTGATTAGATTGGAGACTCAAACATTTTCAGCAGGTGGAAGTAGAGAGCAGAAAAAAAACCCTATGCTTGCTTGCTTGCTTGCACACAAGGCAGGCAATTTTGGGGATGATCTCTTTTGGAAAAACTATGTCAGCTCCTGCTAAACTCATGAACAAAATCTAAAGAATAATTTACCACGGTTTTAGTAAGTTATATAAAGTCTGTGAAAGACCTAGGAAATATTTTTTTTCATGAGTACTCAGTTCTGTCCAGTAGGACAGCCTTCATTTAAATGTTCATGTTAAGTTTTCCTTCTCATCTCTGAAACAGCTTTACTTACAGTTTAAATTATTACCTGCAATAAAATAAACAGACAAAAAAAAACCCCAAAACCCACAAAAAAAACCACCAAACAAAAAACTAACAAACAATCCCCCAACCAAACAAACTAGCACCCATGAACAAGTTGTATTTCACTCTGAATTAGGGTCCCCTACATGGCTCTAGTAGTCAGTACTTTAGTTAAATTCTGACCCAGTCCTATAGCAATTGGGATCCAGTGCCTTAGTGCACTACAGAAAGTCCTCTTGCTGGAGAGGACAAACTGCCTCAGGAGTGCAGACATACAAAGTCCATGATACAATGCCTTAATCAATGTATGTGAAGCCTTCTGCTTCTTCATGTTGTCACTAAAATGACATTGCTTTCTGTACGCATCTTTCTTTATTGTTTCTCTTTGCTGATCTGCTACTGGAATTGATAATTTGGCTGGCAATCAGTGAACCGTCTCTTATACGATACCTTACTTAGTCATTCTTCAAAGTCAAATATTTGAGACTTTGAGAAAATTTTTGAAGTTACTTAAACCACTTTCAAGCATTAATAATTCTCTCTGTTGCAAGAGATTTGTTTCTTTGTTAACATCCCAAGAAAATTTATACCTACAAATATCATCTGTAATACTTCAAAATCAATCCCATAATGTGCATGTATGGAGCATTGTATAAAACATATTTCCCCTACTTTTAAGTGCTTTCTTTTATTAATAAACCCAGAAATTTATTACAATTTTTCTATGAATTCAGCAAGTAAATTATACAAAAGTCTCTGTAACTCCAATCTTAAAGCTATGGGCTAATTTCAAACTACAGCACTCAGGCCTGTATTGTTAAGATTAAAAATATTAGGTACAGATTCCAAGTTAAAAATATTCACTCAAGCCAAACATTCTGATCCAGGTTAGTGTTACTTCTCAACAATTTCATTAAAACTTAACTGAAATCATGTAAATGGAGCGGCCAAAGCTACAATAAACAAACGTGGTTTGTTTGGTTTTTTTTTTTTTAATCTAGTCTCTATCTCCAGTCAAATGAATCAATTTAGAATATTAAAACTAAAAATACAAAACTAAAAAAACCCCACCAAACCTCATGTCTGTGCTTCATTTCTTTAGTGGGCAAAAGCAAACAAGCAGTGAATCAGTTAATCTAAGCACTTCTGTCCACAAAAATGGTATGCCAATAAAAGCAATCTGGAACACAGGGATTTTTGCAGCCTTATGGTACAGATACCTAGAGAGGTGAGGAAAGCTAATTCACTCCTCTACCTTAAAAGCAACAGAGTGATGTCATCACAATCTTTTTCGTGTAAAACACTTCTTTCATGTCATAAAGATAAACTAATTCTCCTCAGCCTCACAAGTCTGCGCCCAGATATCTCTGATATGCAGCATGGCCCCAGAGGTAACAAAATGAAATGAAGAACACAGTGAGGCCCTCTTTCCTACAGTAAGATAAAATGTCCTTTATATTCATAAATGAATATCCCTATTTCAAGCTTGTCATTTTTTTCAGTCAAGTTATATTTATCAAAGCAAAATTCACATTATGCAAGACAGGCTGAGGCTACAATCATGTAGTGCCCCAATAATCACGAGACAACAAATACTTTGGAGGTGGAATGGGGAAACAAGTCCCTTTTACTTTCCAGACTTTTTTAAAACTGGAAGCACATGTATGGAGGCAGGTCTGCACAGCTCATCAGAACCCAGAATGTATTCCTTTGCTGGATATTTCCTGCTGTACTACAGGAGAATCCCTACTGTGGAGGCAGTTTGCATTGCAAGACTGGCACGGCAGCCATGCAGCGCAGAGCTGCTGTCAAGTTGGAAGTGGAACTGTGTGCCTCTACCCTCAGGGCAAGTCAAGAGCAGCACAACTTTCATCTCTGCTAGCAGACAATTCTGCCTCCAGGGCAGGCTTCTATCTTTACAGCAAGTATTTTTTTCATGTCAGCCCCACAGCTGAGAATCCAAGGCCCAGCAAAACCAACAGCCTAGAGTGACGCAGCCGTCCATACCGTGCCGCCAGGTTGGAGCTCTGACCACCCTTCTATTTATTGCAATAGTTTAACTTCTTTTTCCATTTCAGTTCAGTAAGTGGAGCTTTGGCTGAATTAGAGAACCTATTTTTTATGCTGATGGCCCCTCCTGGCACTGCGATGTGCCTGCTGGAGCAGGCTGACACACTGTGAGGAGCCAATTCAGCTTTGTTATGCCTCAACAATGGCTGTCAGAGGCGCATGGAGGAGGGGCTGCACATGTGCCACATGCAGGAGACAGCTGGGAGAAACCTTGTCTCTGGAAGGACTTGGCCTGGCAACACCTCACATGGGACAGGCTGTCAGGAGGAGATACTGAACCCCCCAGAGGGGCTTTTCCAGTCAGATGGCAGAAGGTTGGAGTGGGCCAAAGCTCTCCTGCCAGTAGGCAGGCTTCAGGAGGGCCCAGGGGCATAAAAAGTAACTGCGTCAAAGGCCTCAGTGGTTTTTTTGAGCTTAAGCTTTTGTCTCTTTGAGACTTGCTTCTTGAAACTTGCTTTTGAGCTGGGGCTTTTTGAGTCTTATGCCTTTTGCCGTGGCCCCAGCCTGCCTTTTGGCTCTCCTGCTCTTGTTCTTGCTCGCGTCTCTCCTTCCTCCCCATGTCCCTGCCTGCCACCCTGCCCGTCTCCCCTGCATCCCTGTCTCCCTTTACTTTTTTATTTTTCCATGACCATTATGTGGTTCTCAGATACAATGCTGGTCTCATTTGGCTTAATTTTATTCCTGCCATCTATTTTTTAAAACACCTCCTGGCAGTTCCCCGGAGCAGAACGCCACGCACACCACAGTGGGCACGGGGCCACACTGGTGGCCTGGAGGTGCTGTAGCCCCACAGCAGATCTGCCTGCACTGTCTCCTCCTGGGACATGGCCATTCTGCTGTGTTTTCAGCCCCGGCAGCTAGCTCCTTGGAGTAGCTGCAATCCCAGTTTGGAAGCACGCTGGCAAGGCACGCTTGGCATTTCCACTGCCTTGCAGGGCAGATACTGCTCTGGAAATGGATGTTTCACATCACAAGAACGACCCAGCTCCTCTCTTTCTAGGGAGAATTGAATTCCCAATCTGGATCACTAACACTTCAATTCCTGCTTTTTAAGGCAAAGCTCTCCCTGCTAAGCAATTGGCACTGCAGGAACACCACAGCACTGAGAGGGAAATCTGGAGTCAGGGTTGTAGTGCTTCCCTAGAAACAGTGAGACTCATCTGTGAGGACTAGTGAAACTAAAAAATAAAAAATCTGTAAGACCAGTCATATAAACTTAATCTAACTGGAGGGAAGGACTTTAACGAGACCACAACTTGTTTCTGCCAGAAACATCATTTTTGAAAAGAGCATCACAACAAACAGAGCTGCTTCTGCAGAATATGTAGAACTCTTTACAGACCTCATATTGCATTAGTTAAAACCTTTTATTTTCCAAGCATGGCTTAAATTAAATAAATTCCATTCTTTGCCAAAATATGATATTTTTCTTTTCTAAACCTGAAATAAATTCCTCATCGTTATTCAAAATAAGAAAAGTTTTGCATTACATTGATTAAATCACACCATCTGAGGCAACTACAAATGTAACGACATCTATTTGCCTATAAAAATTATTTTTATAAATATGTATATTTAAAAACACAGGTATACCTACATTTAAACTAACAACTTGTAGCACCCCCAGAAGTAAGACACAACCTGAAGTAGTTCAAGCTAAGGTTACTTGTAACTGGTTTTAGTGTGTTACAAGTGTTAGAGCTGTTAACGTTTTGCTGCATGATCTGCTGTTTCAAAGCCACAAGGACATGATCAAACTCAGTTATAACCCACAGCTGACCTGTGAAGCTGTATTAGTTGAACTTACAATAGAACCAGCAATACCACAAAGTAACTCAGTGCACACTACTCTGATTTTCATGGTTCATGTATCATGTTTCACAGGTCATGGAGAGAACTCTGAAAGGAGATTTTGACAGGCTAAGTACAGTATGTAAGATTAATAGAGCAAACAAAAACAAAATAATGCTTTTCTGCTTGCAAGTACAACAGAGAAGTCCATTATTCTAGAAAATACTATATCACAACATATGTTGTTATGTATACTACATCACAACATATCTTTCTCAATGGAAACAAACACTTTTCTTCCCAGATGTACTGCTCAAACCACATAAAGTGTCGTATACATTGCTGCTGTATTGTTTGCAAAGATTTTACAAGACAATCTATGTCAGTTTGTAATTTACAAAGAAATTGAAATGACTTTTAAGCACTTTATGTAAACAAGACAAAAACTATCATATGCCAAAAAAAAGCTTGAATTTATTTTTCGTCCGTACTTTTCCTCATACAGTCCTGGAAAACAGTGGAAGATGAGAAAGAAGGAGCTAGAGCACATGTAATTCTGAATATTTTACAATGTTGTTAATTAAATGTGTTATATTGCATAGTTCCCAGCAATCCAGTGCTGCAATCATACAGCCGTATATACATTTAGAAGCAGACATGTGGTGTCAACTGCCATTAAAAGGTGGTAATAATATTTAAAACAAAAGCTAATGAACATTGGATCTTCTGAGAATATTTCGAGGCAGTACAAAATGTACTAGCCCTTCTGGCTAGTAATTTCTGGTAGCAACAACTCCTCTACAAACAGCTTGAAATTACTGATTGCCAAGTCTTTGCTTTATATTTCTTGCATGTTTATACATGTATGAGCATTTCTATATTATACAATAATTTGTAATTTTTTTCCATCATTGATATATTTTCCCATATGAAACTGTTAGGAAGACTTTTTATTCATAAAAACTTGATGATCTCAAAGGTCTTTTCCAGCCTAGTTAATTCTGTGATTATTTATGCACTGAAAAAATTTTTCTTGAGATGTGGAGGTCAAATCTTCCTCACAATATGTGTGCTCATTACCACTGTGAATTCTCAGATGGGCTTCTGCTCCTCAGACCATGCATCTTGGGTGTAAGCATGTGCAAAATTGTGCTCAAACACCATCAGACCTTCACATTAATCTGAGGGGGTTTAGCCTAAAGGCTTTTAAGAGAAAAATTCAAATTCCTCAACCTTGTCTAGATATAATAACACTGCATTACAACTTTTTGGCCTGGACTTTTAGACGCACTATTTCACACAGCACTCATGGATTTCAATATGAACAGTGTCTGATCAGTGCTTGTAAAAGTGAGACCACATGAATTTGACACTGTATGGCAAGAATTCAACTCACCTTAATCTGAAAGGTCCTTTTGAGGACCAGTAAAATAGGGTTAATTTAAACAAATGCTGCAAGACAATTCCTCTGCAGTTCCCTGAGAACAATGAACAATCCTTTCATCCAATCCCTAACACTAGAGATATTGCTCAGTAGGAAAAACTCTAAACTTATTTTGATTCTTTTCATTGAGAGTTAGCAAGAATCTGTACTTCTAATAGTGAGTTACCCAAATCCCTAGATTTAAGAGAGAATTTTACTCCTCATTTCATATATAACAAAGAACTGCTCCTGAATAGAAGAAAAAAACCGGATGATTTTTAGATATCTTCACAGAATTATTGCTGATGGGACAAGATTATTATTAAGAGTTGACTTACTTTAAAAGCAGACAGGGTTTATTTTAAAAATTGGCTTACTGGAATGCTTGAATCTTACATAAAACAACGTGATCCTTTCTGATATCATCCCAGTGCAGATACTAATGTAAAACTAGCAGATAAACATTCAAAGCAGAGAAAATATATTCCATTCTACTCAAAGTTCTTAGTAGGGCGATAAATATTTTGCAAGTGATTATGCATTTGCTAAGAGAGTCAGTTTATTTAAAGTCTTTAAGGGAGAGTATAACTGCCCATGGATATTAAGATCCATCTTGCCTGGTTTCAGACTGTCACAGTAGAGATATTAACTTTTGAGCTAACCACCCTAAGAACTCTCTAAAATTGCTGAGGATAAACAGACATTCTGTATGATTTAAATGATCTGCTGCAGACATCTCAGGATGAGATGTCTTGTATCTTAGAAGTGCTTACTTTTCTCCATTTATTGTAAAAATTATGATAATAAACTACTAGTATAGTATAAATAAAAACAATGTCTACAGTTTGGTGAGGTGAAACTTGTAAATATGTAAAAGTCAGCTTAAATACAGCCAGGTTTTATCTGGTGTATAATCTGACCTTGATGTCAGAGACTAGTGGGCCAGTCTGATTCAGACATAGTAGGGGACTAAGCATAGACCCATGGCACATTTGAAACACTAATTATGGTAAAGAAAGCAGAAGAAGTAGTCTGGTTAAAATTTAAATGTTTCAGAGTTATGGTTTTCTTAATGATGCAAAAAAAAAGAAAAATTTAAAATAATTTTAAAAAAATGCTAAAAATGTCATTTGATTCTAAAAAATTGTGTCATCGCTTCAGAAGTTCAAATACTTCTTAGGCTAGATCAATTTTCAAAAAAAGTCTGTTGTTTTAAAAAGAGAAGTCAAATGTTTGCTTTGGTTGCATGGAACTGAAATTATCACCATTTCTAATAAAAGCCATTAACTGAAACGCATTAAAAATGTTTTCCTTTTATGGGATAAAAAAGTTGCCAGGTACTTGAACTTGCAATGATTTCAAGCTCTTGTTCTGTTCAATGATTACTTGTACTTCGAAGATACACTTCACACAGATTCATAGTATTTCCTGAAAAATACAGAAATGTTGTCAAAAGGCCTTATATTACCTACAGAAGGAAAAAACATGGGGATAGTTAAAAGCATACTTTTCCTTTTCCCAGGTGATTTCCTAAAATAATCTAGAGTAAAGACTATATTCTCACTAATATTGATTCAGAAAAAAATTGTTATATTTAAAGACAAGATTATCTTGATAAATATAAAATATTATAGTCTATGTGAAATCAAAACTTACATTTCAATGTAGTTTAACAATGAAAAGTGAGAGAATGCAAGTTCAATTATATTCAGAATGAAATATCCTGACTCAATAGTTTACTTAAAGTTTCACTTGCATTGACTGCTCTTTAATCTTTGGTCTTGTATATTTACTAAAATGTCAGCAAAAGGATGATGGAATACTCAACAGTTACAGTACAGTTGAGTAACAGTAACAGTACAGTTAAAGAAAAAAATAAATATATCTACTAAAGCATAATATATTAATTCTGTTTTTCTTCTTGAAATAAGAAGGCCACTAGATGACCACTGTTCCATAGTCCTAAACACCCTTACATGTGGAAAAACGTGGTACAAGAATGATGATGATGTAAATCACTAAATATACACTGAAGCCCTTTCAGAGTCCTGATATTCTAATAAAGCTGGAGAACTGTAAAAAGAAGTTTCTTTGTAAAGCAGCTCCAGTATTTGAAGAACCTTTGTAACATTGCAGAAAACTCACAACTGTTTATGATTTTTCCCACAAAGGATAGCATACATCAACAAGACCACAGAATACAGCAATGAAAGAAATATTGTTAACTTGAGCAAACAAAATCAGAAGAAATCAGCAATGATTGTTCTCAGAGGCTGACAAATGCATGTTCACTTAGTCAAATAAGAAAACCTTAGGTGAACCGAAGAGGAAAGCTTCCTAATACAAAAGCAAGCTAAATTCTCCCCATAGATACTGCAGCTCTGCAACAGAAAAGTTAGTAAAGTACACTCCGTTAACTCTTATATTTAGATGATTGTTGTTCAACTATACTGATGTGGTTATCGCCATAAGCAATGCAGCTTCAAGGCAATGACGACATCAGAATAAGAAAAGTCACCAATGGAACTCACCAAATACAACAACA
Source organism: Petroica traversi (assembly GCA_025920805.1). Lineage (NCBI taxonomy): Eukaryota > Metazoa > Chordata > Aves > Passeriformes > Petroicidae > Petroica > Petroica traversi. Next base: position 380,650 of record JAHLSL010000078.1, on the reverse strand, counting down.
AAGACAACAGCAACAACAAAATTAGATTTACACTGTGTGTTTTTTTCTGAAATATAACTTTAGACTTTCAAAAAGGAAAATAAATGCCTTCAAAAAAAAAAAACAACCAACAATGTTGTGACGTCATTTCATGGATTCACAGAATATGCTGAGTTGGAAGGGACCCACAGGGATCATTGAGGATCCATGCACAGGATCCCCCGAGAGTTACACCGTGTGTCTGAGAGCACTGTCCAAATGCTTCTTGAGCTCTGTAAGGCTTGGTGCTGTGACCACTTCCCTGGGGAACCTGTTCCAGTGCCCAACCACCCTCTGGGTGAAGAACCTCTCTTTGATATCCAACCTAAACTTTTCCTGACTCTATATCAAGCAATTTCCTTTAGTCCTGTCACTGGTCACAGAAAGGACATCACTATCTGCCCCTCCACTTTCCCCTTGGGAGATGCTGAAGACCTCAATGAGGTCTCCCCTCAGTCTCATTTTTGTGCCTGACCCATGAGCCAGTTACTCACCCACCCCATAAGGTGCATGATTAGCCAGCTGTGTGCTGGACATCTTTATCAAAAGGATCCTGTGAGAGACAGAATCCAAAGCTTTGCTGAAGTCCAAAAACATTACATCTACTGCTTTTCCTGGAACAACTAAGTGGTTACCCTCTGTAGAAGGAAATTGGATTCAACGAATGGGACTTCTCCCTCATGAAGGTGTGCTGGCTGTGACTGATGATTCTGTTGTCCCTCAGGTGTTTTTCAATACCTCCCATAATAATCTTTGCCGTGATCTTACTGGACACTGAAGAGAGACTGACAGGCCTGTAGTTTCCAAGGTCCCCTTTCCTGTCCTTGAAAATTAGGACAACATTCTCAAACTTCCAGTCAGCTGAGACCTCTCCAGATTCCCAAGAACACTCATAAATCATTGAGAGAGGATTTGTAATGAAATCAGCAGCTCTTTGAGGATTCTTGGATGAATCCCATCAAGACCCATAGATTTGCAGGGATCCATCTGGAACAGCAGCTGCAACGCAAGCCCAGGGTTTACTGGCAGTTGATTATTCTCATAATCATGGCCCTCCAGCTCAGGGCACTGAGACACCCTTGGTCCATCATCTGTGTTGAAAGCAGAGGTAAAGGATACATTAAACACCTCTGTCTGGTCCATGTCCCTGTTTGTGAGGTGACCATCTTCATCCTGTAATGAGCGGATGTTAATTCTACACTACCTTTTGCCATCACTATTTATGTTAATTTGGTATCAATAATATTTGAGGAAAGACAGTTGAGAAGTTACCAGCCAGAAGCTCTTTTTCTACCAGCACCAAAGGAAAATACTGGAGGTAACTGTTAATGTCTCTTTAAAATATAAGGATTTTAATGAAGACCAGTGTTGTCGTCACAAGTTAGAGAAAAACAAAAGCATCTCAAAGAGTTGTGGAAAAGAATTACACATTGTGGATGGATGTGTGGATGAGCAAATCAACAAATAAAGCTGCTTAGGCATCTCAGTAAAACAGCATTGCTGTATAGTGCATGCAGAAATAGCATGGTAAGTAGCAATCACTAACAGAGAAAATAATTTAAAATTTACTATAAACTTGAAATAACCTAACTACCATTTCTGAAACCTTAATCTTTATAAAGCAGAACTCCACAGACCATAGCAAATGCCAGCCATTATTAAATGTCTTGAAATTAAATGTAATTGTTCCTTCCTGAGGGCTAACCAAATTCTTTTCAGATTGCTGCTGTATCTGCATCACTGGGGAAGAGAAAAGTGATTTAAGACAAATTCCAAGTCAGTTTTCCGTTCATTTTAGCACTTTGAATTTAATAGGAAGATTATGCAAGTCTCACTGCCTTTTCCTTCCATCTCATGTCAGTTGGAGTGGAAGAGTTTGCATTATTCAAGGTCAATTAAGCCATGCAAATGCATTCTAATTGATTTAGTAATAATAATAACTCTCTCCTCAGAAGGATGTGCCAAATTTCTTTAAAAAAACAACAAAAAACCCAAAAAACCCCCAACCCTTTTAATAAAAATACCATAGGTGTTTGAGAATTTTATTGCCTGCTGAAAATAACCAAATAGATGTATGAATATTATAACCTTGAACTGATAGTGGTACAGGTTTTAGTACAAATTCTTCAGGATTTGAGCCATAGCTTCAACCTTGGAACATCAGTGATATCAGTCATAAAAAATGTCTCACATTCTGCTGCTTGCATTTCAGGAAAAGTGTGTTTATTTAGTTAGCAAACTGTAGCAATTTTAAAACTTGAAATCAAGTTTTCAAAAACATGCTTGACAACATTCAGTCCTGAATGTAAATTATGTGAAAACTGAGATACATAATTTATTAATGTTTTTAAGCTCCTAAATGTATGTATTTTGATAAACATTGCTTGCAATATAAACTAAACTTGAAAAATCTGATCTCAATGAAGATGGCTTTGCCAGCATAAATGTGCCATTATATCATAAAAAAATGTTCCTAGTCCATGTGATTTTTTAAATCCAATAAAATGACACTTCCATGTAGCTTCGTCCAAGCCTCTCTCCGCAGAACAAACACAGGAGTATTGGTCAAAGTTCAGTTCTGCAGCAAACATCATCTGTTTGAATAGTGTGACCCAGGACAAGGGGCACACCTGCAGCACTGTGAAGTCAAGCTCTTGAATATAAACTCCATCAATGTGTTCATATTTAAAGAACACAGTACTTACATACCAGTTACACTTGCAGTCACACTGACATAGCACCTTATCTGGAGAATCACAACTAAATGTTGGAAAAGACAAGGAAACCACCTCGATCTGCTTTCCTGCTGTATCTGACATTGTGAACATATCTAGCCCCTTTTGTTTTGTTGTAGGGTTAGACTTAAAACCTGGGTTTGGAGATGGTTTGAATAAACATTTGATCTTCTCTCGATCTAGTGAAATTACAACTCAGAGAATTGCCTATCTGAGACAGATGACCATGTACTTCTGCCTGTTCCATTCCAGTACAAACCAGGAGTGAATAAGCAACACAAGGCAGACCAAAGAGAAGAGAACATGCAAATGTGCAGCATTCTTATGAAGGAGAGAAGCACCTTCCAGGTGAAACAGCCTAACTACATGGCCAAGGCCTCTACAACAGCATAAAGCAGCACTTAAGAAGGAGCTGTGGTTGCAGGTGGGTGGCAGCAAGTACTTACTTCGTCACAACCATGCCTAACAGAGCCTGCCAGGTGATCACAATGCAATGTGAATCACTCCTGAAAAATACAGGTATCTGCCTTTATAAAGGTTTTTATAACGTTTATAAACAGTGGCTATTTCTCTGCACAAAACACATTTCATTGTAGAACTGAAACCTGAAATAGTATCTAAACAAGAATTGCATTTGGCTCAATCCTTGTAATAAAAATATAACTTTGAATGCTATTTCTTGGGGAACAAAAATCAAGAATTTGATGGTGAGGAGTGATTTTATTTTATTTTATTTTTTAGCAGAACTGCAGTTTTCTTCAAAAAATGTGATAAAAAGCTAAAATGACAGTAATTCATTTTATATTGCTGAGATTTTGCTGGAATTTTCCCTGTCGATGAGATATTTCACATAACACTTGGAAATTATACTTCTCACCACTCAATCGTATTTAGCCCATCTTCCTTTTAATAGAGAGTTAACAATATTTACCACATATTTATGTTAATATCTTTGATCCAAAGATTCACTCACAATTCCCTCTTTTATGCAATCAAGGTTGGGAAAAACGCAGATGCCTTATTGAATGTGTACACTCAAAATTATGCAATTGTATTCACATCTGTACAATATTTAAAGCCATATAATACATATAAATAGAGTCCTCAAGCTACTCTGAAATGCCTAACACCTGGCAGATAAGATAGTGGCTCCTAGGAGTTTAAATACTTTAATTTTAATTCACTTTTCTGAGGCAGTCAGGCTACGTAATTACTAACTCATAAAGTTGAAAACATGACTGCATAAAACATTCCCCTTAGATATATCTGCCAGAGTGCACAGGTAATGTTTAAACACTTGTGCTTGATGTCTTATGTCTTAACAGATGCTTTCTTCATCTTCTTGATTACTCCTTTCTGTTTCTTTTTTATGCCCTTTGCATTCTGATGCCATTTTCCCAGCCAATTACCTGGCATACCCTCATTCTTTCTGATTATTCTTCCATTTCCCATAACGTTTTTTCTCACTATGCTTCATTTTGTTCTGAAAATTTTGTCCTATACTTTCCACATTCCTCTGAGTATGCTCGGTGGAAATGAATGCTTTTATTCTGTATTACCACCTTAGTCTAAATTGTGGTGGCATCTAATGAAAGAAGCCAGGCCTCCTTGTCATTGGGAGCAGTTGTGTCATGTAGTCCCTGTGACCATAAGAAGGCAATAGGGGGAATGTTCTGTACGTCTCTTCCAGGAGGAAGAGATGTACAGAATGAGGAGGAATAGGAATGAGGACTTGTTCTTGCGTGTTTTTTCATAACCCCAGTGGGACATACACAGCTCTTTCTGCTACTTACAGATTTTCATACAAATAAGCAAAATATAAGATGCAAAGATCACCAGAGGTAGCAGGACAGCGCTGGAGAGGAAAATATAAAGAAAAATGTGGTCTACAACTTGATATATGGAATCTTTAATGTGTGCTTATGTTATAAGACAAGTAAAAATGGACAATGTTTTAAACAATGTTTCCAATGTGATTCTAATTTAGCACATTAAAGGTGAAAGAATAATCAATAACTTATATGAAGAAGGGCATAAAATATTCATCACATTATGGGTTTTCTACATTATTGTGTGCCACATACAATACAATCAGAGTGCTGGTGGGTATGCTACATTCCAGGAGCCTTATGGAGGTGCTGTTCATTCCTCACAAGGCCGTAGGACAGGCACTGTGGAGCCCACACTTATAAACACGACACTGAATGATTACTTTTCCTAATGGGAAAGCTTTAATGAAACTGTGGCTGCTGGAAATATGCCAGGTTTTCAAAAATGAAACATTTCAGTCAAAGTAAGTCAACTTTGGCACAACATCCACTGGGAAAGAAGACAAACTTTATTAATAATTTAAGAGCTTGACTTGGGATGTCAGAACAGGTACTTGACTATCACACATTGTTGTGTCTGAGGGTTTTTTAAATGCTTGTCTCTTCTTATTTTTCTTCTACATCCCTCTTCTCTCCCTATGAAAATCAGCTTCTATCCACACAACCATACAGACTTATTAAGCCTTTTTTCTCAGTTCTTAAGAAAGATGGGAGGAGAACTGGAAAAGTTGGGAAGTTTCACAGTATAGAAATTCCACATAGCCTCTCTCACTTCTATAGCTAAAGAGGCTCTGACACTGCTTAGGACTGATGTCTGCCTTGTCAACAGAGAAATATTATTTCAATTTCCAAAATACAAAATCTGGTCAGAACTGTGATATTTGTCCAATATATGGAAAATATTCTAGAATTATTTCAGAAATCCTTACCATGTTTATTTTAGTTTGTTTTCCTGGTGGCTTTCCACTGTTAAAAACTGTACTGGCTGAACAAGGAAACTGCATAGTCTATATGCATAAAATTGTTCCACTATTCCTGGAGAATAGTGAGATGAAAAGAGTCATTTCAGAGCATGATGAATTAAAAGTGTGTAGGGTACTGGGACAGTGCTTCTGGCAGCAGCCCTTCAAACAAAGTGTTTTATCTCTGGTGTTCTCTTGTTTGGGTCAGGGATAGCAACTGCTACTTATATAATTTGTTCTTTACATGTTTTACAATAAACAGGTTTCTTTCAGTTCAGGTATTCAGAAGAAACAAATATACATGTATGTTAAGTGGTAGCTGCTCTGTTTTTTTTTTTCCTCTCACTATTCTAAGTGGCATATTCTAAAAAAGTGGTTTGTAAAAGCTTTACCCTAAAATAGTTATGTTATTCCACAATGTGGATTATCACCCATTAAAATAATGAAATCAATCACCAAAACTACAGTCGAGTTTCTGTCTGTATTTGTATGCATGCATGAACGTTATACAAGAAAGCACCCATTTATAAAATTGGGCCATTTGGGTGATTAAGCAGATGTGCTCTTTGCCCTATATCAGGACAAATTTCTGAAATGAACAGTCATCTGCTTCTGCAGATGGAGAGCTCTGAGGGAGGATTAGCACTTTCCCATTGCTCATTGTAAACAACCCCAGCCCAAGAGAGGCGCAGAATTATCTCCAGTGACCCACTGTGATCGTATGACCAAGTTCTTTCTAAATTAATGTCTCTGAGCACACAGAAACTGGCCTGTACAGTACATGCATGCAAAGAATAACAATTTCAATGAATTCTACACACATGCAATAGAAACTTTTCATTATTGTACTTAGCAAGAACTAACAAATGCAGTTTTTGGTCTTAATGAATTGTTGTTTATTTTCCCCCATGTAAAAAAAAGGAGAAGAAAATCCCACACACCTAGTCCAATTAGAACTGTGATGCTGAGAAATAGTTTAGTTCTTTAAATGATAGCTATTGAGCCAGGGAAAGTCACCAAGGTAGGAGGAATATGATACAAATAAAAGATTAGCAATCTGCCAGTTTACTATCTGACCACTGGGGCCCAATTGACACTGTTTTGTATTACAGATAACCACAGAGCCACAAGTCATAAGATATCAATGATGATAAGCTTGGTCAAAAATATATAGTAATTTTTAAATTCCATACAAGAAATATAGCGATGCTCTCATTTGAAGAATGGAGACAGTATGTAAGAAGAAACTGCTGAAACAAGCAAATAAAACCATCTGTCATTACATCACTTTTTGGGATAAATTTATAGTGCATTTGCCTAATGAAATCAGAATTGTATACTTCAGAGGGAAAAAATAAGGTATTAAGGAAGACCACATTCAATCTTTGAGGAGTACTGCAAATTGTAGTACTGGCATAATTCCTTTCACTGTGGATGCTGTGCAACCAGCTGGTTTGAAAATTGCAAACACTCAAAATTAGTGTTGGAGACCCTTTGCCAGGATATACATGCAAAAGTCTAGGGCTAATGGTTTTCTGGAAGCCCTGGGGAATATGTTAACATTTCTGTAGCTGACAAAAAACTGCAGAGCAACAATAGCAAAAATCAAAATAATTGTCAAAGTTTTTATCAAACTAACTTGTCAAATTTATTGCAAAGCTGCTAATTGGTACACAGTGAGAGGATGGTCCAATATACTTTGTATCTTTACATTAAGAAATTAATGAAGCAATCAGAACAAATATTACAAGAGAACTAAACAAATAAAACCAGGCAAAAGAATCTTGTCTCTATTATTTAAATTCAATACTTAAAAACCTTTTGCTTGAGTAAACTTGCCTTGTTTTCATTTTTTCCCCTGAAGAGGTTCGTTTCTTCAAAAGAATAAAATAAACAGAAATAAATAGTAACTAATGTAAATATTGATAAAACAGAGTCAAGCATAAATTTGGAAAGCCTTTTAAAAACACTAATAAAAAATAATAAGATCCATTACAAGTAATGCTTTCAGCGTCAGTTATGACTACTAACACAGTGCATAAAGCAACTGCAGCAGGTAGATTTAACAAACAAGACATTTAAAGTGATAGAGTAAATTAAAACTAATTAATTACAGCAAGATTAAGAACTACATATGGGAATACAGGAAAAATACTTCAAGAGCTTGTAGAGAGAAACTGAATGCCACAAAATTGTCAGATAGAAAACTACTCTTTGAAAAATTTCCAGCATTTTAACCTACTTGTTTTATAAAGCAGCCATTGTTCACTTTATGAAAGGCATTACAAATAGATTGTTCTCTTTTTTGCAGGACAAAGCCCAAACTGGAAAAAAAAAAACAACCCCCCAAAAAAACCAGAAAATGCATTTTTCCTCTACAAAAAGCAGGGGAAAAACTCAATACAAATTCTTCCCTAGAATTCTTCAACCAGCATGACGCTTGTAGCAGTTATGAGTACATTTGAGCCAGAATGGAAACAAGAGGCAAAGGTGCCATGAGAAACTACAAATATACAACCACTTAGATGTTTTGACGTTTATAAATCTATGGGACACGATGGGATCCATACCAGGGTGATGGGGGAGCTGGCAGATGAATTTGTGAAGCCATTCTCCATCATTTTCCAGCATTCCTGGCTCACTGGTGAGGTTCCAGATGACTGGAAGCTGGCCACTATGATGTCTATCCACATAAAGGGTAGGAAGGAGGAGCCCAGGAATCACAGGCCAGTGAGCCTGACCTTAGTACCAGGTAAGGTTATGGAACAGCTTGTACTGAGTTTCATTAAGCAGCACGTGCAGGGTGGCAAGGGGATCAGACCCATCCAGCACGGATTTAGGAGGGGCAGGTCGTGTTTGACCAACCTGGTCTCATTTTATGACCAGGTGACCCACATGGTGGATACAGGAAAGGCTGTAGATGTTGTCTACATGGACCTCAGAAAAGCCTTTGACTCTGTTTCCCACAGCATTCTCCTGGAAAAGCTGGCAGCCTACGGCTTGGGCTGGTTCCTAACCCAGCACTCTTTGCTGGGTTAGGAACTGGCTGGATGGCCGGGCCCAGAGAGTGCTGGTGAATGGTGCATCCAGCTGGCAGCCAGTCACCAGTGGTGTCCCTCAGGGGTCTGTGTTGGGACCAGCTCTGTTTAATGTTTTTATTGATGACATGGACGAGGGTATTGAATCTTTCATTAGTAAATTTGCAGATGGCACTAAGCTGGGAGCATGTGTGGGTCTGTTGGAAGGTAGGAGGGCTCTGCAGAGAGACCTGAAATGGTTGGATGGATGGGCAGAGTCCAATAAGATGAAGTTCAGTAAGTCCAAGTGCCCAGTCCTGCATTTTGGCCACAATAACCCCCTGCAATGCTACAGGCTGGGGACAGAGGGGCTGGACAGTGCCCAGGCACAAAGAGACTTGGGGGTGCTGGTGGACAGCCGACTCACCATGACCCAGCAGTGTGCCCAGGTGGCCAAAAAGGCCACTGGCATCCTGGCCTGGATCAGCAATAGTGTGGCCAGCAGGAGCAGGGAAGTCATTCTTCCCCTGTACTCGGCACTGCTGAGGCTGCACCTTGAGTGCTGTGCCCAGTTCTGGGCCCCTCAGCTCAGGAAGGACGTGGAGACGCCAGAACGTGTCCAGAGGAGGCAACAAGGCTGTTGGGGGGGCTTGGAACACAAGCCCTGTGAGGAACGGCTGAGGGAACTGGGCTTGTTTAGCCTGGAGAAAGAGACCAAGTTCCACCTCACTACAACCACCTTTCAAGAAGTTGTAGGGAGTGCTAAGGTCGCCTCTAAGCCTCCTTTTCTCCAGGCAACAACTGACAGAATGAGAGGACACAGTCTCAAGCTGCACCAGGGGAAGTAGGTTGCATATTAGGAAAAAGTTTTTTACAGAAAGAGTGATAAAATACTGGCATTGTCTGTCTGGGGAGGTGGTGGAGTCATCATCCATGGATGTGTTTAAGAAGACGTGGCACTCAGTGCCATGGTTTAGTGGAGGCGTTAGGGCATGGGTTAGACTTAATGATCTTGAAGGTGTCTTCCAACTCAGTGATGCTGTGATGTCTGACAGGCAGACTCCTGAGTCTTGTTGCTAAATCTATTATATTTTTTAGTCTGCCAAAACAGAGAGGTGCAGGGGACATCCTGGAGTACGACTTTGTGAAGTGCAGCATTTTCTAAGATCACATACAAGACTAGTGAGAAGACACTGTAAGCAATTACTGAGCCATTGTACTTGTGGTTTGAATCACTTTTAATCAAAGACATCACAATGGAAAAATTCTTTGACTGAACACAATCAGAAATATACACACAGGTGTTCTGTTCTAAACGCCTCCTGTATTTAAAAATATGCTTTCTCAATTTTGTATTGATATGCTGTCTTGTCTTTTGTGCCATGCAACCTCTGTTTACTTTGAAAGCAGTAATAAAAATCATGGTACTTCCAACCAGACTATGAATTAATCAGCTACTACATGCTCTGAAAATCCTGTCATAACAAGGTCTGTAACAAAAGACACAGGCCACATTTACTATGCAATCCCGAGAATACAGCACTGAGATTGATGTATATCTGTGCTCTCCTCCCTTACCTGTCCCTGTATTTATATTCTGATCAGAATAGGCAGATCTTTTACTTTTTATCTACATTTCTCTTATTTTTGGGTCAGCCTTGTATAAACCCAGAAGTGAGCTAATGAGGGAGAAACAAAACTTCAGTACAGATTAGATGCATGCCATAAAATCAGATTAGTAAAATTATCTGTTCTTCCCAGCAGAGTAAAGTTTAGAGATCTGTCATGCTTGGGATCCACACTGCACTACACCTTTCCACCAACAGACCTGGTCACCTAGGCTGGGACTAGAGATATCCTCCAGAGTGCAAGGAAGACATTTCTTTTAAAGAACAGAAAGGAAATGCGTACCTAGTCACCGCTTAATTGAGGAAAAAAAAAGTCAGTAAGTACTTCTTAGTGAGTCTCTAGCTTTTGATGGCCTTTGTTATCATGAAACTGCCACATATTTTAAAGAGTTCTTTAAATGTTTTACTTTTTTTAATCCATCAATAATTGTCTAGCTTCATCCTCTGATAATTCCAGTTACTTCAAGTAGAATTTACACAAGGGTTAAATTTGGCCTCATGTGTCCTAGTGCTTGCAGTGAGAATGACCCACCTTTCCTGGCATTTGCTGTATTGTACAGAGAAGCAAGACTTTCTTCTCTTTTGAGAGTCCTTTGAACTTGTATAAAGTAGCTATTCCCAAGTGATTACTTCCTTTTTCAATTGATGCAACAAAAGAGCATCACACACAAAAAGAGTCCCACAGTCATTTTTCTTTTGAACACAGAGGCAATGCTGAAAACATTAATGCACATGTGCAAAAGCTCTCATCTCCGGCTTCTTTCTGATACCTATTAGCTCCACAGGAGAGTAAAGAAAAAGAGCATATTAAAGCTCCCTGCATCATCAGATTGAATGACTCTTTTCACTTTTAGTATTGCAAGGATGCCACTGGTAGCTAGGGAAAAGTAAGAGTGTACCTGTAGTTCTTCAAATTGTTACAGTTTAATGCAAAGTCTAGAAGAAAGCCTAAAGGGAGGAAAAAAATCCACTTAATGGTACGCAAAAGTCACTGCTTTTTCCTGCCTTTCATACTACTCCAGAGAGGAAAGCAAATGTCTTTCAGGCTTCTCCTTCTTTTTCCTATCTAGGAATATCTCTGATTCTTTATAATGCTGATTTCTGTAGATTCTCATCTAGACATAAATGCAGAATACCTGTGAAAAATAGATATTTAGTTATTGAGTGGGTAGAGCTTTCTTTAATAAAAACTGTATCTAAGTATGACCTACCTACCATTCAGTCTCACATGAACAGGGAAGTCTACACAAACCCTCTGCCACTGCCTCCATTTCTGTGCATGCTGTTCAGCAGAAAATTTTAGGTGACATCAGACATTTCCCAAAAAACATCCTCTCACCATAGTAAATTGTAAGGAAATCAGACTTAGTCCAGAGGACGTCACAGGCCTTTATAATGTAATAAGTACCCTAGAAGGCCATCAGTCTGGCTTAAGATTGGCTTAGGGCCACCTCCTGCCTTGAGGTCCTTACTGTTAGTGCTATTGTGCATTTTAGGTATCATTTAACCACCAAATTCACAAGTAATCCATGAAAGTGTAACTGCCTGCAATGAGCTTATACCTACAGATCCAGACTTGCTCAGATTTATTCTTAATCCTCAAACCTCAGTTTGCTTTCCTTTCTATTCAGTGGTCTGTTATGAGTAGTAGGGGGGATGGTCAAAAATGTAGCCCCACAGGCTGTAGAGCTGGGACACCTTTACAGCTAACGAGGTTAGCTAGAACACCTTCTCCCTCACATTGGGGAAATTCTATAGCCCAGATTTCCACTTCTTGGGCAAGTTTTCCAATCAATAGGCCATTTTATAAGAGTTGGGAAAACCTCCCTCTTGCCTTGCTACATTTCAGGTCAAACTTTGTGCCATTTTTACCAGTGTTGACTTCGCTTGAGGATCACAAGGCCTAATGGATTTGCACTTTCAGCAGATTTAAAGAGGTTTGAAGTTCAGAAATTACAGTTCAAGTGCCTGATTCTTACATGACCTTACGCACCTGCCAGCTAGAGCTCTAAATTTTTGGAGCATGTGCTGCAATACAGCTTTATTTATAAACTATACAGACAGTCCCAGATGAGACCACCTTAGACTGCACTAGGCTGAACAGAATTTAGTCCTTTTAAACTCAAATAATTTTTCATTATTTATCAAAAATACCATCAGAAGAAATACTCTTACATCTACATGTAAGAAATTTACTTTCCCTGGTAACAGAAGAGTAAATTAGGTTGTCTCTTTCTTCATCTCTGTCTTTGAAAACTGGTGATGGGAAATCATTAAACAAATTCTCAAATAAAATTGTACCGATAATTTATCTATAATTTTATGGATTAATTAATTTGTCAAAATTTTAACTTCTATATAATTGATGTGACCTATCAGTTTATTTTCAGCTTTTTCTAGAAGAAAAAGATGGATTTGTTCTATCCTGATGAAACACAAATGTTACACCAGAATCCAGCAGATATGCTTCATATTAATATTAATACAACTATACAGGCCTTAAAGAAGCTGTAGACTTCTGATTCAAGATGAGACTGTAAACAGGAAATAATAATAGGGGGGAAAAAAGCCTTTTGTACTACTAAGAAATACATGGATCCATACCAAGAATTCTGGACATTTTAACCATATCCTGACAGGCATGGTAAAATGAGGCTGAATGCAACTATTTTTCAGACACAAAATCAAATTGTCAGAAGTGTTATCAAGTCTGCTTTTCTCATCAGAACATGAAAAGCTAAAACGCTAAAAGCATTCTTCTAATAATCAGCTACACACCTGCCTTTGAGATGTCAGCTTAAAATTGGTAATTTTATCAATTGTCATTCCGTGTCTAAACTGCCTGGAGAGAAGAAGGTGACTGAGAAGTTTATGTTAAACAGCTGTTATGCCATCTGGCATCTTTGACTTCCATGACCCTTTTCAAGCTGGCTTTCAGCCTAGGTAAGGTACTATACTGGCTTAATTGGTCTATGATCTACTCCTGGCAAAATACAGAGGTCAAGTTTCCATGCAGATTATTGTAGATTTGTCAGCAGTCTCTGTTAACACGAACCAGTGAGTTTTGCTGACTCATCTGGAGACACTGGCAAGGATGGCCAGAATTCACTGCAGTGACCTCTCCTCTCCAGGAGGTCTCAGAGGGCAGTGTCCTACAACTGCTCCTCTGCCCAAAGGGTTTTCACCAGCAGGTTTTTCATCATTCCATTCTGTTGCCTTTCTTGTTCAATGTTTACATGAAGCTTCTGAGGTACAGAACAAGACAGTTTGAGCCTGTAATTTCATCAAAACACACAAAACATTTACCTTTGTTCATTGTGCTTTTTCATCTGATGCAGACGGTCAAGTTGACTCATCTGCCAGAGCTCAAGGAGTTTGCAGATAGGAGCAGGCAGACTGGTTTAAATTCTACTTTCGCCACCTATTTATTTTTAAGAAAGATATTAATGAGTGTGAGAAAGCAGAAGGTGAGGCTTGGCTTGGAATCTGGTAAGTCATAGCTGTAGGTTTAAAGTTCAAAAGAATTATTTGGCTCAGTAATACAGAAAGGCCACTCACAAAAAGAGCAGGAGAGTCACTAATTACACTGTTTGAAATGAAGAGAAAGTAAAACAGTGTCTTACTCCACAAGGGATACTTTGGTCCTGAAAATATTAATTTAGCTATTTACCCTATTACCAGACCTTTTTCATACAATTCTAAAATACGTGTACTATATTTGGGTCAAAGTAGTAGTATACATTGGCTTTTTTGTTAATGTGTATATACACATTTATTGAGTTTGCAAGCCAAGAGTTTCATACTTGCAGCTGCTTATGAAGTATTAAACAAAGCAGTAGACAGTGCTGGAAAAGCAAAACTGACAGCGATTACTTGCTAATAAAAAGAATGGTAATTATTTATGAGAAGAAGGGCAATTATTCAATTATTTTAAGTTAGATTATCAATAGTTCATTGCTGAATCAAAAAAATACACCTAGTTTTTCCACTGACCTCTCTGCTGAAATAAAGCTATTACTGTTACCAATCTATTAGGCTTCCTTCACAGATCTTGGAAATAACTTTGCATCACCTCATAAAGCACAGAGGGGAAGCAGCAATCTCTGAGCCATATTATGTTTGTCAGTTAACTGCTTTTCAATGAAATTTGCCATTTCTTCTGGAGAACTGTTCTACACATATCACCTTGGAAGCTAAACAGTGTTTAAGCCTAACAGCCTTAACATTTACTGAAATTTCATATTGAAATATGCATCCAGAAGCAGAACTTTATATAAATACAATCTACAGAGCAAACTATTTTAAAAACAATAAGCAAGTACACTGCAGATCAGCAGACAGCATGCCCCAAAACAACTATAACCTTAAAAAGAATACATTTAGAAGCAGGTTTTTAGACTGTACCCAAGACCAAACATTTGTTTGTTATTTTACCCATACACTATCTCACATGCATTTATACATTATTCTATTTGAACTAATGTTCTTATTTCTCCTCCAAAGCATCTCCTGCCCTGTGCTTTGTTGCAGCAGGCCTAAGGTATCAGTAGCTGTATAATGCCAAAGGATCCTGCAGTAGGTAAGGACTTCAGGATGATGTAGCAGAAGGTAAAAGAAAAAACAGTTCTGGGACCTCAGAACTGCAGAACAGAGTGGGAACCACCCAGCCTCTTTACTGTGAGTACAACCTATGAGGTTTTAATCTTCTATAATTCAAGCATTTCTAGTAACAGCTAAAAAAACCCCAAAAAATCTTACTTCCTCTTGTGAAATCTGAGGAACAAAAGTCAAGAAAACTCTTAGTGACTGGAAACTTCTACTTTCCCAGAGAAGAGACAGAATAGCTTTTTTTCCTGCTCTTCTCTAATCAGTTTTATGTGGGGAAAACTGAAAGGGAAAGCATATGAAGCTCAGTCTATAGGAGGAAATTTAGAATTCCTTGAACAATACTAAGAAAGATGGTTGGATGAAAACCATTTGGCCACTCCCATGTCATACAAAATTAAACTCTAATGTTATCTGGGCAACATTATGTCCTTATGAACCATTTGAGCATTTTTTCCTCATACATTTGGCTTAATAAACAGTCATTGGAGGTATTCAAGTTTGGAAAGAGCAAGCACAAAGTAAAATTTGAGCACATACATGGTTCAGTCTATTGGATTTGACGACACCTGCTATATAAAACAAAACCATTATTCTTCCTCAACTCAATATTTTCTTGTTTGTTTCTTTGTGGCCATTTTGGACTACCATATTTTCAATCAAATAGTACTTTGTTTTTCCTCCTGAAAATAAAGCAAGATTATTATCAATTTATAAGATATATTCCATTTTCCTGCAAAAAATTGCACAAGTGGGTATCTAGTATACATAAGACAGTATATCTGTTTCTTTCACAGAATGCAAAGATATTTCTGGACTTAAGGTTTCAATGCAATTACCAATAATTTAAAAGGTAAACTATTAATATGACATAAAAAATTTGAGTCAAATAAAGTAGTACATTAATATAAAAAAACAGTTAAGATTAATGTAAAAGATTTCCAGACATGGAAGAACAGTCATGAGAGGCATCAGCTTGCTTCTGTTACTGATTCTATGCATTAATCATGAAGACATGATAAAAGCTTTTTAGTGACCAAGGTACTAGCTTGGAGAAAAGTGATTTTAGAAGATAAAGGTTTCCTTTTTCCTCCTGGTGTCACTACAGGGCTGAGTTAAGGCTGCGTATCTCAAGTGTCTGCATCTGCAATTTAAATCCATTTTGAGACTTTTTAAACCGCAATGTAACTATTTTAGAAATAACAAAATAACCCAAACCAGTCCTTGCCTTTCATTTTTTTCTAATAAATATTGTTGCCTAAGTTCACAATTTTGAATGGTCTTATGTATTTTTTTTATTTTTAAGGACAATAAATACACTTTCCTTCTCCTCTCACCTCAAATTTCATATTTTCCCCTTTATTTCTATTTATGTCTTATATTTTTATGTATGTCCTTACATGAAAGAAGAATTTACTCATTTGAAAGCTCTTTAGCTAATACATAAGTTTATTTCTGCTTTATAGAATTCCATTGTAACAGAAAAACTCAGTTTTCTATGGTACTTTTTTACTAGAGAAATCACTACTTAAATATTTTGCTTCAGCATTGATGAGGTAGTGTAAAATATCCAATAGAAGTCATAAGGAGAAAATTTATCAACTGTAATTTTGAAAGTAGTTAAGTGTTTATATGCAACTTCAGTTCAACATGTTTATAATGAAAAAACCTTATACTCCCACCTATTTATTTGATAGCAGGCAGTTTTAAACATTTACAGGTACCTTAAGCAACTGATTAATGGAACTTCAAAGCCTTCAGAAAGAAATCAAAGCAGGTTTCTAACTCACTGACTGTACATGAGAAATGCAGCAAATTATAGTGATAGCTTGAACAATATTAGTTTTAGTCAGAAATATACTGGATTAGTTAGACATGTAATGCATAATTAAATTATTTAAGAATTCTAATTAAAGATTATTAAGAATTAAAATACCTTTATTTTTCTTTGGAAAGCTTTAATTTTCCATCCAACAATCAATATTCAATATTTTATTATTCCTACTATAAGGACTGAATACTTCAGTGTGAAAATCTACTTTTCATCAGAATACGTAGTCAGCTGTTCCACTGCTGCAAACCTGAGAGACAAAAGTCTCATCTACAGCACAATTACGTATAAAAGCCATAAAATATCTATATTGCAAAAAGATTTTCAGTATCTAGCAACACAAAGTTAACTCAGTTAAAGGGTTTATTACAGAAGTTGATGTCATTCTTTTTTTTAAGCACTGACATTCACTACCAAATACAAAGGAAACTCGAGCCCTCTTTGAAGACAGACATACGGCCACACAGTCTCCTACTTGCACACAGAAGCAGATGTTGCTGCTACACAGGTGACAAAACTAATGGACTTGTACATAGACAGAAGCCAAGGAAAAGCTGGGTGGAAAGGCCTTCAAATCTTGTTCATCATTTATTCTATTACACTGAACATTTTTCAATATATATATGCCTATACTGATAGAATTTAATACTTAATTAATTTTAGAGTTAAAAATAGTTGCTATATTTTAACTAAGACTTTGGGTTTTGGAACTGTAGTTTTAACTTCATTTCTAGTCATCACTTTCTCCCAGAAATCTGTCTCTGTCTAAGGAAAGTTTTCAATAGGACTCAGTGCTGGTTTTCTTATTTTTCCTTATCCAAGTTACAGGAAATTGAGATGATGTGTAGAGGGAAAAAAAAAAAAAAAAAAAAAATTGGCCTGATGATGCTGTTTTCTTCACCATGGATAAACAGATTAAGCAGTAAGGTAGCAGTCATGACTATCAATAGATTGAATAAAGACTACTATTTTCAGTGAATGGGGTATTTTGCATTTTCTTTCTCAAGGTCTTTAATGCATAAATAACTCCAGCAACCAAGAAGCAACATAATTTATTTAGACTGATTTTCAAAGAGTGTCTTTTGTTCTTTGGGTTTTTTGTTGTTTTTTTTTTCCATTCTAATTAGTACAAAGAGGGCTAGAAACTGCTGGTCTGTGAATCAATGTGTCCAAGACTGCATGAATTAAAAACTTTACTTAGTGAAATGTTGTGCAGTTTTAAAAACAGTTATTGCCTGAATACCGTATACTTCTCAATATCATACTCCATCATTTACATAAAAATCATATTGGCAATTATACCATAGGTTACATATATATATGTATGGAAGATACTTCTAAGTGCACACTTTGAACATATTAGCATTTCAAGTGATCAAAGAACAGCATAAGTCACAACTTTTAAGCCCAGACATGTTAGCAATATCATTTAAGGAAAGTGATTTTAAAATGAAATAATTGCAGTAAATGTAGTGTCATATCACTCAAGAAATCAGTCAGGACATCAGGCCCCGTACTACCCCAAAACAACTGGTTACCAAGCATGACACCATGAAGACAGCCAGTAATGGAGTGCTTGTCTTAATCCCATTTATACAGCTGTATTGGGTGTGACTAGCAATGTCCATCTTTATATGTAACAGAATTGTCAGAAATACACAGAGCTGTTTGACACTGAACGTTGTCCAGGCTTATTAAAAATCATGACACATTTTTGGCTTGCCTAGTTGTTAACCCACTTGGATAGATGACAGCTGCATCTACAAATGCCCAATGGATATTAATGCTTCCACTGCTAAGTGCAAAGAACTGTTGAAACTGATTTCTTGTAATATGAAAGATTGAGGCATTCTTATAAGAGATCAATGAAATGAAAGATATGCAAAGTATACATTAAAAAGTGTGAACCCTCCAAACTGCAACTTCTTTCCCTGAAGGAGACCTGACATCACAAGGCTAAAAAAAAAAAAAGAAAGTGAGATTTAAAAAAAGAGCTAATCTAGATATTTAAATACAGATGGGTTTTTCATTGTTCTCTAGCTGTACCTGTATAATGTTCTTCAAGTTATTTTATTCTGGAATCTTGTGAAGTGGAAAAAACTCAACCAAACTAACAGAAAAAAAAAAAAACAGAAAAAAATACTTTTAATTATTTTAGTTACTTTATGTTAAACAAACGTGAAATAAATATCTAACTTCATCACAGTCTGTTCCTGAACTCGATGGCTTAGGAGACATGAGTTCAGAACTGCCTTGCACACACACCAGAACATTTGCCCATCGAATGCATACAAAGAACATACTGTTTGTAGTGCAGCACTGTGTTTGCCTGTAAGGGACAGTCTGGGAAGTGAAACATGCTGCAGTGACCAGAAATGAAACACCACAACACTGGGGAGCCCCTGCTTCCTGACCCTGAATGATTAGCGTATTTGTTGACGTATGAAAATTCCCCAGGAGGATTTGAACTTTGAGGTGATAAAGCATTGTCCTAAAGCATATAGTGTGTCAAAACATAACTACTTGGTCTTCATAAAAAACATTTTTACATTCTTTGGGAGTTTTTCAAGAGCCTCTCTGAACAACCTGGTAACTCAGAAGTTTGACAAAACAGGTGTTTTGTTTGCTTTTTCAAATAATCCAAAAATCTAGAAGCTCCTATAGATGGGTCTTCATACCACCTGATACTAACAAAGCATACAGATTCTCATATGAGCAAAAATTAAAGCATCTAATAGGTAAATCTGCCTTCCATAAAATAATATAAAAAGAAATCTAGAACATTAAAGTCAAAATGGTTTCCAACAACTAATCCCAGAATTTTTTAAAGATGGAAACCTATGTATCTGCAATATTTTGATGCCAAAATCCAGTTGCCTTGGAACAAAGTTATGCTAAGTAATCCCACTATTTCATTTTATGCAATGAGAGCTATCATGTTATCCAAACATAAGCATAAAAATGTAAACCAAGAAGAAATCCAGCTTGGAAAGACTCAATATTTCCTTTATTTTATGCTGCCTTTCAAAAATTAACTTAAAATTCAAGTCCCGTTCAGAAAACTGGGGGTTTACCTGATTCACCTTAATATTACTACTGCCTTAATATATTGCTCATCAACTTGAGGCATTTCCACGTGCAAAAAGTAACCCATTTTTCATCACGACTTAGTATTACAGCAAGTAATTTCATATCAAATATTCAAACTGGCAATTTGGCTTAAGTTTCGATTCTCTAGTAAATAATTATTTTAAAGCTCTGTGCTTTTGTAACCAAAAATTAAGACAAAAGAAGAGGTAAGAAGAAAACCCATATGATGACTTTTTTTAAAGATAGGGTTTTTTTCTATTCCTCAAACTAACCTACACTACTTATATAGAAAGTTTAGAATAGCTGTAGTGAAAATTTAAATTTCCAATCTATAGACTTATAAATGTCTTTAAGAGATATGGATCCCTTGCTTCATTTATGTCAGGAGATGGTGAGTTCACACAATTTTCAGAGAGAAACCTTAAGTGTTTGTCCACTAATACCTCTGATGACAGATGCAGTAAAGCTCCATTGTAAGAAAATATTTTTTTCTCGGACTTGGCAGAGATGGCATGAAAATGGACTATACAGAGGATTGGAAAGGACACTGAGCTATTTTGCCTATATTAAAATAAACCTCTCTTGTCAACAGTAATACATCCTATTCTAAGCACACCCAGTGCCTAGCAGGCATTCTTCAAGTCATGTTCCAGTCCTTATACCAGTAAGATATTACGAGAGGAGGGACAGGAGGAAGGGAAATTTCTTTGGCTTCCATGTTAGCCAAGAAATGAAAAAGCCAATGTGGAATTATATTCTTTAATGATGAAATACCCAGGCAAGTAATTGTGGGAGTGCAATGTCACAGACACACTTCATGGTATACACTTTAGTATTTTATAAGTAATACACACATGAGGAATATTAAGAGCAGAAATGTCTATGCTATTCCTTCTCACATCATTGCCACTTTCTTCTGGGACACTGGCAAGAGTCAAAAAGGTGTGAGAAAGTACCCTTAAAATAATATTTGTGTCTGCACTGAGTTCATCAGTGGCAGAAGCTGGTGAATACAGAATGTCAGCTCCTGTATCTGATAAGGTATGCAGTTTATGTGAGCAGTAAACAGAATCCCAGAATCATCAAGGTTGGAAAAGGAGTCCAAGATCATAGAGCCCAACTTAAACCCAGCACTTCTGTGTTCCCGATTAACCATGCCCTGATTGGGCATTAAACGAGGTGATATTGTATAAAGGTATAAAATGCTGCAATTCAGGAAAACTTAGGAGTCACAAGTAGCAGTTATTTTGGCACAAGAAGAAAAGGCAATCTGGAGGTGCAACTTGTAAAAAATAACTCTTATCCCAATGGAAAAATTGCAAAAGTTTCCCAAGATACAGAAGACTTGGAGTAGAAAAAAAATTATAAAATTAGCAAGACATTTATCACTGTTTTCCAGTACTTATGTAAATTAATCTATAAGACCCCAGTGAAAATAATTTTTCAATGCACAACTTGCCAAAACAAATTAGAATTTCAGTAATGCTTTGGGATTTTGCCAAAAATGTATTAACTAAACAACTTCATTTTTGTGACATGGGTGTGAGATATTTAGGCCAACAAGCTAGAGAATGACAGGGCAAAACACAGTATTTTTTTCTAGTCATTTGCACTGTACATATCCATCAAAATGGATGAGGACAAAAAATTACTATTTTTGAGGAAGGGAAGAACATTTTCCCATGTTTTACATACTCAGTGCACAAGTACCTTCCTCCTACACATCTCTTCTATGATACTTCTCCATCTTAACTGCACTGATCACATTTCCCCAGCTCCACTTCACTTTTTAAGTACTCTCTTAAGCCCTCTTAAAAATGTCAGAAGTGTCCTTTTCTTTCTCATTTCCTGTCTTTCTTCTTTTATCATTACTTCTCATCTTTACAGTATTTTAATGGATTCTATCACATCATATAACAGGATATGGAATTTTTCTGCTTGAACCTTTTGCCCCTTCTGTTCTTCACATGGTTGTGACTGAGGCAAGCCCCAGTGGAAAGGGAAGACAGGTAAAATACTATTTTTTTTTTTTTGCTTTGAATATACTGCTTTAGCCTTGTTAATTTGAGCAACTCATAAAATGTTTTTGTTTTAAGCTCACATAAATGGAAGCAGATTTTGTTTCAAAGAACGGAATCATCAGCTCCTCAAGCATAATCAATCTCCTAAAGGAAAATTTATCTGCTACACTTTTGTGTACACTCTATTTATCAATCACACATCTTCACACAGCTTCAGGTCTCAGCATTGACTTAGATTTTTATCTGTAGACTTGCAAAATTTTTTCATCTATCAATTTCCAACCAGTAAACTGAAATTATGTGTCTTCTCTGGATTTCCTGCCACCAGTTTTAAAACAGAGCTGCAGGATTGATGCTTGTTACGGTTTTAAAGCAAATTTCCCAAAACTTTTCTGGAATTGCATTCTGTGCTTACTTTTCTTAGAAAGCTATGATTTATTGGTCAATTTTAACCCAGTTTGAGAGAAGGATAGAAATATCAAAAAGACCAAGTTTCTACATGCCTTCTGAAACATCAGTAGGAGCCTGAAAAACTGATACAGGGAAAATACCCACACCTTAAATGTTTCCAACATGAAAAGGGAAGTGTGACTTCAACAGTCAGCTGTGTCTTCTGGGTCCTCAATGCCAACATATATCTTTGCTAACGAGACAAAAGATGTACCTTTAATTAAGGGTCACAAGGACAAGCCTTGAAAAAGGCTAAGAAAGGATACCTGGGCAACTGGACTTCAAAGGGAATAAAGGAAGAAGTGGAACTATTGCAGTGCAGGGATCAAGGAAAATAGGCTTTGCTTTCTACACTTTCCATACTCTACCACCTGATACAATCTCACCTTGACTAAGATACCAGGCCTAACACCAGTGAGTGGCAACATTATTTAACAAAGCAAATTCCTCTACTGTCCTGCATTACAGATAAGGAGATACAAAAGAAAATATTTGTGTCTTTTTGTCAAAAGCACTGCAGAAAACCCATATATTCTTATAATAGAAGGAAATTCCCCTTTTGTGGATGAAAAGGGTATTCTATGTTGGCAAGGTCTCCAATGTAAACATTATTTTCAATCATAGAAGTTATTTCAAAGTTTTCCTTGTTATCAACATTAGTTTAACTTGTCCTGAATTTTAACCCTCTTTCTAGGTGTGCCATTCATGTAGAGTCCTATGGACCCATGACTGTTTTCAAATACTAAAATTTCAGAGAACTTTTTTCAGGTAACTCAGAGAACTTTTTTCAGGTAACTCCTCAGTCCACTACAATTTTCGTCACATTATCTTGAACTAGATGTGCAGTTTATTTAAATATTCTAGACCTATTACTTTCAATGCCCTAACAGAAATTACTCTGTGATCATACCAGTGGCCTAATGATCACTAATAATTTAAGAATTAGAAAGCAAAAATATAAAGCATTTAAGCCTCATATATTTCACCTACTATTTCTTTATTCACTTGGGCAGGTGCAGGAAACATACTCTCCTTTATCTTTCCCTGTCTTTAAAGGTGATTTTCAGAGTATTTCCATAAATCTTAATATCCTTATTCTAATATTTTAATGTTATTATTTTATGTCCATTCTCAACAATACCTACTTCCATGTTCCTCTACAATTATGCTTTGATTTTCAGGTCAGCAAAACGCCCTGGTAAATGATACACATTTGATATCTTTCTCCTCTTTTCAACAACAAACAGGAAATTAGTTTGCTTTTAGGATGTTCGCTTTCCAAAACTTCCCTCTGACTCTGTGTTATTTTGTTCCAAGTAAGATTTCCTCACAGAATTCTTCATACACCAACTAACAGATCCTAACATCAGCTAATAAGACTAACTTCACAGACTGGTTTTTTTAAAATCAAAATTTTTGTTGTTCTACAGGTTTTATTTATGGCTCTCATAACCACTTCCACCCTAACTACTTAAATGTTTAATAGTAGCTAGGTCCTCAAGAAGTAAGTCTTAAAATTACTTCATCCTCAGTGCTATTCCTAAAAGCAGAAGTGCCCACGTTCTCTATGGGCATGTTACTTAACTCTATGATATTGATGTCCCTTTTGTGTATTCAGAAAGATTGCAACAGCAGCAAATTTTATCCATGGACAAGTTATCATTGAACACATTGCAAAATTCTACATCAATACCTGTTGAGTGGTGAAGTCCCTTTTCTAAAAAACAGACCTGTTCAAAATCCAAGATATGATATGAAAACAAAGACCAAAAGTGCTCTGAGTAATAAAGATGATTAATTCTCACAACATAAGGTGAGAAGTGAAAACAGGAATTACATCACTGACATAGGACAGCATCTGCACTTTTCTTAGTACAGTGTGTCTCTAAGCAATCCTTTAGCAATGTGGAACTGTAACAGGGTCTGGGTGAACAAAAAAAAGGTGATAATTAAGTAATTAAGCACCATCTTGCTCTTCAGCCTGTGATGTGCTTGATGTATTCAGTGAGACTAACACATTACCTCCTGTGACATCCAGGATCTCACTACAACTTCCAGTCATGTTGATAGTAGAGCACTCAGGTAGCTCCATATGCACAAAGTGAAACAATATTAATTGTAAAGCATGACTGGAACATAACTGCAGAGCTAACTATCTGTAGCTGATGCAAATCAACCAAAAAATCCTTATTTCATTCTTTCTTTGTAATCTCCTTCAGCAGTTCTAAGAAAGGCCCTAATTTTCAAGTTTCACTCCACTGACACTTGAAAAAACTATAAACACTGTTTTCTTCACAAGCAAGACACTGACGCTCAAATTATGAACTGAGAGTTTACTACTTTGATGACCTCATTCTCAAGTTCTCTTCATTAAACCCACTGTTGGGACAATGTTCTGTGGCTGTAATTTACAGCCAGGCAAAGTGTAAATGATAAACCTCTAGCACTGTTTCATACAAGGAGGTAATTACAATCTAACACTGGTTTGCATCTACTGTGAATAGGTGTAAATAACTGAAGAATATATGAGCTTATGGCAAATACAGTAAACACCTTTTTTTTTTTATGAGCCTTTAGTTTGATGTATTGAGAGATTAAACAGACTGTATATCATCAAGACAAAAAAAAATCACATGTAAGATCAAGATCTACTGTAAAAATTCTAAAGGAACTTTTTTAATTCATACTTCTAATCATCTTTGTATATTTACTGATGGGGATTTTGCTTCATTAATAATGCTCTAAGAAGAAGGATGATAGCAGCAACTCAATTGAACTCTGATGTTGTCACTTTTTTTCACTTCTTTTGCCTTCAGGCTCATTCATTCTACATCATAAAAAGAAGTCATATAATCATAATGGTTGGTGTTGAAAGGGATCTTAAAGGTCATCTAGTTCTAGCCCTGTGAAATGTGCATGAATCCCTTAAAGATCCTGCTCATTTCCTTGTTTGATGGAGGAGCAGAAAGTTTTAAAGAGTTTATTGTTAAGCCTTTGTTAGTATTCTTCACCCTACTGCAGACCCACTGCTTATTTAAAGAGCTCTGAAGATGCAGCCTATTGTCCTCATGGTAGGGAAGTGCTCCCAGGAAGGGCTGTGCCTCCTGCATTGTGCTGCAGGTCCTTCTCCATCACACTTCCATGCACAACTGTTTGCCACCTCACACCAGCTGAGCAATTAAGGAATTAAATGGGCATGAGTACAGTACAATTTGAGAGCAGTACCCTTCTAATACAGACAAGGTCTTTGAGAATGACTCCCTGTAAAACAGGGAATCATGCAGAACCAGGCCTAATCAGATGGGTCTTTCTGCTGAAGCATTTTATTTTGACCATGTGTTTTGGGTTATCCCCAGCCAGAAGCCAAGCCCCAGGCAGCTGCTCACTCACTCCCCCACCAGCAGGATCTCAGAGGGACTCAGAAGAGTAAAAGTGAGAAAACTTGTGGGGTGAGATAAAGACAGTTAACAGAGAAAGTAAAAGTAGCACACACAAGCAAAGGAAAACAAGGAATTCTTTCACTGCTCCCCATGGGCAGGCAGGTGTTCAGACATCTCCAGGCAACAGGGCCTCATCACATGTAACAGTTACTTGAGAAGACAAATATCCTCCCCCTTCCTCCTTCTTTCTCATATTTTATATAAAGAACATGACATCACAAAGCATGGAATATCCCTTTGGCCAATTTGGATCCCTTTAATTCTCTCAGAATATGTGGGACAGAATAAGAGTTTTGAGATGTTTAGTCTTAAATTATTGCCCATGAGAGAATATTCTTATTTGCCAATAAAGCCACAGGAATGAAGGAGGCTCTGAAAGACAATGAAGTGTTGATGATGATGACCTGCTGAAGAGATACCATAAAAAATTCTGGATTTGTAAAATCAGCTGGAGGAAGTATGCAATACTAAGACAACTAATGTGCTATTCAACATCTGAAAACAAAAGGTTGATAATCAGAGTGGCTCAAGCGAGCGGCTTCCACAAAGGCAAACCCAGCTGAACTGCCTTAGAGAGTCCCACCAGCAGCACAGCTGAGCAGGGCTATTTCTGAGTTAACTGGGCAGCAACTGAGGGAAAAAAGGTTGAAAAGTATGAAGAAAATTCACAAACGTGATGTTGCCTTATGGGGTTGGAAGCTGGTGATGACAAAATCAGAGAATAATCTAGTTTGGAAAGGACATTTGTATGTTCTCTGGTTTGGCCCTCTGCATTGTCACTTCAACCTGAGTGAGCATTAGTGGGATATACCATGGAGAATCCAATCTCAGGCCCTCACTTTATCTACCTTCTCACCATCTCTGAGCAAGCAGATGGAGCTAGTATTCGCCTTTCCCTCACTTTGCATTGTCCAAGTGTGTGGTGGCAGTTTTAGCTGGCATACTTGAGTAATATTTGTCAAATTACCTCAACTTGTATCCATGATCATTATTTAGGAATGGACTATGCTATGTCATGACTGGCCCAAGAATCTTTTTATAATGATATTTCTTGAGCAATAAAAGTTTCTTTTGAAATTGATATATGCAAAAACTGTTACTAAAAAGTCTTAGAGAAAGCAGCTTTTTCTGCACACATTTTTCATATTAAGCTATTCATTAAAACAGCTGGGAAAAGCAAGGGAAACTATAAGCACAGGAATGGGCAATTTAGCATATTGTTTTACTCAGTGTAAACACATGAGGGCTTTTTTGAGGCATTTTCTCAGATGTAATTATTCTAATCTTGTATTGAGAAAGCATGTGTAGGAAGTGTTTTTTTTTCAATCAAATGATCAAGAAAGATAATCCAAAGTGCTCTACGTCCAATGATGCAATTAATTCTCTTAATCTTTAGCTTTATTCATGTTAAAAGCACTTTGTAATTCTGAGAACTATACCTCATCCTACTGTAGGTATTGTTTTGTGTATCACTGCTGGAACATCATAAAGCAATGGCTCAGTTCTATGTAATAGTGAAAATGATATTAATACAGTTAATGGTTTCTTTTTATTTAAATAAGCTGTATTGACTGAGATGCTGGTTTTCAGCAGGCAGTACACCTACAAAAGTCTGTTGTGATTACAGTGTTATGAAATAAAGAATGAAAAAACACAACAGACCAGCATTTGGAACAATCTTTTAAAAATATATGCAGTAAAAGTCAAAATATGCTTTTCTAATTAATAAAACCTATGGCAAAATTTTGCTACAGGTTTTATTAATTAGAAAAGCATGGTCTTATATTTTATTTTGGTATACGTGGTATGTGTCTTTCAATATGCTACAGCAGCCAGAACATTTTATAACTAATGTACATGCCCCTGTGTACACTACTAGAGAATGATAAATGTGTTTAATCAAACGGATCAACTTTTATGACACTATTAACATTATAAGATGTGCATGTAAATGGATACATATGCAGATATGTTCCTTCGAGGATGTCAAATTATGTTTTCAGATGTTACATATATAGCTGAATGTTAAACTCCTTTTCAAACATTAAATTTCATTTGGAACAAGTACATCACTCTGTTTTAAATTGTTGACCTTAAATAGCTGATCATTAAAGTGTCAGCCATTTGTCTGAAAATACTAAAATGGATTCTGGATGGCTTCCAGAATCTCAAAGAATTATGTGACAATGTAAAATGGATTATGTATTTTTTTCAATGATGAGTCCAGCCTGTCAATTTCATTATTTCTCTTCTTGCAGTGTACCCAGGACATACATTATGCTTTGGGAAACCAAAAGGTCAGCTTTAGGTGGTGCCAATTACACAGAAAACTCACAGTGCTGTATCGGCCCATTTGTTCTGTTATTTCTGCTGGCAATGTTGAAAATGAGTAACACTTAGTGCTCTGTCCAGTATTGAGTTTCTGATTCACTCTGACAGGATACCATTAGCAGTTATTCAGGCTTTGGCTGGATGCTAAGTTTTGTTATATTATCTTTTAAGGTAATACTGAATAAAACTGAACAATTTTGTTGGAGTATTACATGCAACTCAATTTCCTCTGATGTGAATGCAAGTCAACAATGTGCAAGAAGCCTCAAAAAGACATTAAGCTCTTGTTCTTCTTTATTCTGCCAAAATATTTAAACAGAAAAAATCCATTAAAAATAACAATCAGCTGTCTCTGTTATTAACTAATACAAGTAAATATAGTTAACAAAATCTACACTGACAGAGATATCTATATATTCTTTTGTTGATTGGTGGAAGGGAGGCCAGGGTTCTATCACTCTTAAATCTTATATCCTGTTGAAAATGTTTGACAATCAGAAAAAAAATGTGGTCACGTAATCAACAAAGTAAAAACATTCTACCAAACACAGTGCTGTTGTCTCATATGCACTGCAAGTAACAATATCCTAAATATTGTCTTACATCATAAAGCAACTATTTCACAAAGTAAAACTACAAAGCAAGAACCTTAACCTTTACACTGTCAGAGGCTTTGCAGTTACAGAAAAAAAGGGTAGGAGACTCTAAGGAGGAAAAAAAGAGGATGGTGTTTTTAACTTTCTATATCTTCCTATGGTTTGGTTATAACAATATGAGCAAACTGTAAATACCTACATACATATTTAAATACAACAAGTTTTAAAAGGTACAATATGCCTTTAAGTATAGACATAGTTATTAAAGAATTTAAGTTTGTTACAGTTTAGAAGTAAGATGCAGTATAAAAAAAAAAACAATAAGGAAAGTGTTTCAGGCACTAAGGTACTGAGGTATACAGTAAAAAAAAAAGGCTTTGAAAATTTTGTCAATTCTAATCCCCTAACACCCAAAATAATTTTCATATCAGCTTGCTGATTTCTGAAGAGAAAAAAAAAAAAAAAAAAAAGAGAGGGAAAAAGCTGAAAATACCTGAAATTGCTTTTACCTACCAGTCATACAAAAATATCCCATTTTTATAGAAATTTACCTAAATTAGATAGCTTTATGAAGTACTCCTGACTTTCAGATCTCATAAAAGACAATTTTTGAGGAATACCTGTCCATATAAACAACAACAAATAATATCATGCCTGTCTGCAGTCTGAATGCACTACCTCAAAACAATTGTTTTCTTTTAAAGAAAGGGAACAAACAGTCCTTCTTCAGAAATGGGTTTAACAAAAGAACTGGTACATCCCACAAGCCTTCTTAGTCTCATGAAAATAAATGCATGATTTCTTTTCATTACACGTGACATTTGCAACCCATTAAATTGGGGTTGCACAAATGTTTCCATCCTCCCAAATATACAGAGACTGTAGACTCCAGTAAGAGTCCAGTTATGCACTATCAGGTTATTAGCTACTAAAATTTGCAAGGATCAAAACCTTTCCACTTCTACCTCACTATTTTTTTGGCTCTTTTAATTCTAGTAAATTAGAAAAGGCGGTTTACAGCTAACTACTCCTTTAATATACCACCTTTTTTTTTTCCTGGTAGCTAAACACCACATAATTTTGACTTCTAAATAACAATAATTTTCAAACAGAGTTAACAACAGTCAAGTGTATCTGAAGCTTCATAAAAAATGCACTTTCATCAGGATGTTTACTTCACTACAGGTTAACAGGACTAATTTGTGAAAAACAGTTGACAAGAAATTCTGTAAACAAGAGTCAACATTACAGACTTGCGATTAGGGGACATGTGTGAACAAGTGTAGAAAAGCCAGCTAGAGGTCCAAAAGCTTGCAGACATACTGATGAAATTAAAGCAGTTTTGAAAGAAGTGTTTATTTATGCTGACACTTGGCAAAAAATCCCTTGTTAAGTGATGTGCAGAGAGAAAGCACATATTTCATTAGCATTGTGTGTGTGTGCACCTGTACTGCCCCACACACGTGGAGTGTTTGTCAGTATATCAGATTTTTTACCATAAATTACAACTCAGCTTGTAAAAAGTGCTAATAACTCAGAAGGAAGTATGCAACCACCACACAAGCTTTTATGTTTTAAGTAATGGCTGCATTACACAACGCCACAGCAAAACATTAGTTCACTGACACTAGTTTCCCCACATTCCCCCAGTCAAGTGCAGACCCATTCTGAACATGCTGTATGTTATTGTGAAACTGTAAAGGTAAGATGTGGCTTACACAAAGGCGACAGTAAACCAGAAAATGTTATGTAAAACTGTACCCGACCAATATTGATTTTCATCATTTTTGCATTGCTGGAAGCTAGGTAGTGAGACAGTGTTCAATCAGGAGGGAAAGAAATATCTGCCATTTTTTAACACAATATTTTCTAGGGTATTGGGGAAGCAAACATAGTCAAAATAAAACTCGGAGGCCAAGGAGGTGCAGGGCAAGAAAAAAACCTCAACTATGTAATTATTTGAACTGTGGGTTAAAATCATGACTTAGAAAACCTTTTGGAAGAGACTACTGCTGACTCTGGTTCTTTGAAGACAAAGCCAAGCAGCACATCAAGAAAACCCTCTTAGAAATGAACCAGGATTCCTGGATGAGACACCACTAGCACAGCAAAAGGCCCCCACACAGGTCACATCATCTAGATATGCTGGATATGATGTCCAGGATCAGCAAGACCTGGAAAAAGGCCTTTACCTGTTTTTGGCAAAGGGAAGCTTGCCTAGGTTTTTGATTCAGCAGAATAAAATTGTTCCTGAGTCCTCATGGAAGCATAATAAAACTGCTTCTCTCAAACCAACTTCTTTTTTCTAGGAAAAAAGCAATGCAAATGTTTTCCTTAATTGAGAAAAATATATTTTATTACATGGCATGAAGATTTCTGCCTCAAGACTATTTTAAGAAGCGATTTAATTTCTAGCTTGCTATAAAATCAAGATAATTTTTGTGTATGAAAATATGAAATTACTATAAGCACCAGTGACATCTGTACCTCCCTCACCCCATCCCCCCACCCTGGAGAACATATTTCCTTAACTTTTCTGTAATCAAGTGAATACACGTGGTACTGATCTTTCTTATATTTAAATAGTTTTCTTCTTAACTACATATTTTCTACTTCAAACACTTTTAAGTTACAAAAAAGGAACAGGGGGGAAGGGGTGGAAGACCTTTCTTGGAGGACCTCCAAGGCAGTCTACAGCAGAGGAATATAATTTTAGTTGCACTGATCAGATTGGAAATAGATATGGATTTCTACAAAAATATTAATTTCACTTGTTAAGCCTTGTTCAGAAAACAAGTATGAGAGACTTCATACATTTCATCATTTTTCTGATCTTTTAATCCATATTCATGCCAACAGTCCCATTACAGAAAATGGGATCAGAGTGCTTAGGTGAGTAGAAAAAAAATATTAAAAAATGCTGTACTTGCTTGTATTAGGATTACTCACTCAAGAAATGAGTTCCATGATTATAATCATAGCTAGTAACATTCCTCATGTGCTTGAGAATTTCTATGATCCAGCCTTGGACAACTGGATGAGCTAGGGATTTTCATAATCTTGTCATAAAAATCTATGCATAAAAGATTAGGAGATGGTTTGGCTTTGATCAGTGAGGAGCTGTAGCCACTACCCCCTCCCTCATCCTTCCAACAAATAAAATCATACCATAAGACAGCTTTGCCTCTTTCTCTCGTCAGATTGGCATTAAGATGGCTACCTCCATAATGCTGGGGAATAACTGTGGAATTAAATATGAACTTTCTCTTTTCCTCTACAGAATCCTTCCTTTCCAATTCATCAGGATGACACTAGTAGCTACAACTTTACTTTTTAAATGTGGTATCACCAGTAAGAAAAACAATTTGGTATTCCTAAATATTAAATACATTCCCAGAAGTTAATTTCTTTGTTTAGCAAAAGTTTCTAGAAAAATATTAGATCAAATATTTTTATGTCCCTCAATCCCCAAAGAACAAAATGTAGCTAGAAACATGTTAGTACCATAAAACTAGGAGATCTCTTTGGGTAAGCTTCCTTTTATGTTTATATGTAACCTTTTCCTTGTAACTAACAAAATGGTACTCTTCACAAGTAGCCATAGCTACTTGAAGACACAGTTGCTTTTTTCTTCTCTTCAAGAGAAATTTTCATTACTTCTGCATTTTGACACTATAAACTAGTGCCCAAAAGCTGCTTTTTTAGTCGCTATCAAACTACGTGCTAAATGGATCAATAAATATATAATAAACATTAAATCTTGAGCACTCATCTTCAAAATCATTTGCAAAATGTTTAAGTCTTAATAATCTCCTTTTCTCAAATGAAGATGAGTTAAAAAATACCTGAATCATTGACAGCACAAAACTTGGTATAATTATGCTACAGAAGAAGGAAAACCTCCCTACCTTCCAGCCTGCGATGTTTACTGTCTCCTTAACCTGCCTCCACATTGGTTCCTTACCATGTCCCTACTTTTCTTCCATGTCATTCTTAATGAGCTGCTTAGCCACTAGTGATTTTCCAGGGTCGTCAGAACTGTCAATCACTCTGAATACTACAAAGGAAATTAGACAACAAGGATAAATTTTGAAATAATCTGATCTTGGGTGTCATTCCAGGACATGCAAGGAACTGGCTGACACTCAGATCTGCTGGCCTTGCTTTGAGAGCACACAGAACATGCATGACCTATCAAATGACTGGGCAGGGGAAAAGGCACTACTTATGCTAAGTTGTGAAATAAAATATCTCTACTGATGCAAATACTGGTCAGAAGGTAAAAAGGGGTCTAAAAATCCCCAGAAGATTATTGATTGATCAAAATGTATCAATCTAAACTACTTAGTATAGTTCTTAAGGTTGGTTTGGGTTTTTTTTCTGTTGAGTTGCCCCAGTTGTTCTAGTAATTTGTTTTTAAAAACAAGGAAGTACAAATACTAAGATATTTTAGGGATATGACTGAGAACTAGAGATGTCTCACATCCTGCAAAAACAGTTCAAATTCCCAGCTATCTTACTAGATCAGGGTAAATCAGTCACTCCTGATAATAGTAATAATATGTCACACCCACACCATGTAAGTGAAAGACTGAGCACACCACACTACCTCAATCCAAAGAAAGTAGTAAAATAGGACATGAAAGCAGGGAGAAAGTCATTGCTGTTTATAAGAACTTCTAAGAAACCCTATAGGTCTTGAAGGATAACAAAAAAACAAATCTAGTTTTGATATGAGCATCAACTACTCAAGCGTAAAGTACAGAGGACCACCAAAATTTGCTCTTTGAAATGCCATGGACATCAATACAGGAGGGGAAGTGAAAAAATAAAACAACCTAGATCTATGTTGGCTTTATAAGCTTTAGTGACTTTTGATGACATCTCAAATCTGGATTCCCTAAAGCCAAGATAACTCTTGGTATGCTTATAGACTATAATGTAAATTGTAGATTTAGAATTTTAGCTTGGTCTGTATGTCTCCATAACATACATATCCGAACAGGTATGTCTCTATTCAAAACTCAGTTATTTTTGGAGTTTATGTACAAAAGTCCCAAAGAACAAAAGCAGTGTGAACTAGCTTTTCTGTGCACTAGCCTGAAGGAATTTTAAAAAAAATAAAATAAAGCCTGAAGAGATGAGACAGTCCTGCAGGGCCCCTTAAGCTGATCTCATAACGCAAACTAAAATTATCATTAACTTCTACTCTCTAGTAAAAATGCATGCAAGACAAGAGACTGTTAAATATGAAAGAATTATATATGAGCAGACATATTTTTTCCCAATGAAATACTATTTTTGTAGTTTATAAATATGCTTCTTACTTTGGAAGCTCTCAGAGATAATTTGTAAACAAGCTAAAGCTGGGCCTAAAAATTGCTGATGTTTTATTCCGATCACCAGCCCCACACTAACACCTCAGCTGATATCACAAGACCCAGTGCAACACTAATTTTGTAAGAATTTTATAGGGTTTTTTCAAATATAAGTAAGACTTAAGTTCTGCCATGATAGTCAATATGCTCACTAGATCTCATTTTGCTTAAAATGGGGTGAGGAGATGGAGGAGTGGCCTTGCTCCATACAGGGCCAGCAGAGCCACCAGGGAGGCAAGGCCAGCTTTGAAAGAGATGTTGGGTATCTCAACCCTGGTAACCTGTTCACATTATTCTCTTCTAGGGACTCGTGCATCCAGCCCAGCCACAGCCTGAGCTGCACTGGGGATGCACAGCTGCTCCTGTCTGAGGATAGTGCTGCATGTCTTTCCACCACAGACAGCATGAGAAAGAGAAAAAACAGATCAATAACGTCAGCCATAGGTTAATGGTGAAAAAATTTTAGTGCTTAGACACCATTTTGAGTATTTCCTATTCCTGTAAGAGATGCAACTTCTATGTGTTGTCTTGCTTGACAGTTATGGAAATTTATTAATGGCAAGCCAAATAACCCATTTTATTTTCCTTTCTTTGGTCACCAAATCCACAGCCAGACAAGAGACAGCAGTTTCTCTGGCCAGGTTCACTGGCGATCAATCTCTGCTGTTATTGTAGCCTCCTTGGTTGTAATGCTCAGCAGGGAGCATGTGTTCCTACATGGTTTCTGAAATATTAATACACAAAATTGTACTGAGGTTTCTGATAGCAGCAGATTGGTTTCTCTGAGGTTTTCTGATTAGAGGTGTATTGGTGATTCCGAGAAGCCAGTGGCGCCGAAATGGGTTAAACCTAATAAGGTTTTGAAAGCTGATAGCATAATTTAAGAGGGCTCAGAGTCACAAAGCTACAGACCTAGCTGACCCCAGCAAATTACAATGTTTGTTAATGTTCTGTTACAGACATCTTCTAGTCAACCAAAAGCAGATATATTAAGTGGAAAATTGACTTGTGGTTCACAAAGATAGGCTACCCTTTCTTCCTTTTTATGTGCCAGTTGGTCGACTAAAATATAACGGGAGGGGCATCATGGCTTCTGCTTTTATCAGGGCTCTTGGGAATGCAGTCTTCAAAAACATGAACTTCCGCTTCCAAATAAAGAAACATAATTGCCTTAAAATCTTTATCATCATAATCTTATACTATATGTGCCCCTTGGTAAATCTAAAAACAATTTAAGGAATGGAAGACATGGGAAAAAATCCTTTTACTTTGAGCATGATGATTATAATCATATAAGCTTTAGAATCAGTTTAACTGGAATATAGAGTGATTAAAAAAAGCAGTAAAATTTATATTGTGCTTTCAGAATCAGTGTTAATTAAATGAAGTGTTGGCCAACTCACAGTGTTTTAAACTGAATCTTCTTACTAAATGTTTAATGACAATAAGTTGGCTTAGGAATATTTATTGCAGTCTTTCGAGGAGGGTTTTATTGAAATTCTGTTTCCAACCAGGGCAAGCTGACAGCTTTGAGAACCCAGTAACTGAACAGGGAAAAGGGATTTTCATCATTACTAAGTCTAAATTAATGCAAACAATGAAGAGAGGTAACAGTCTCATGACTCCTCTTATAATCTTGTTATGTTCTGAAGGAGGTGTCTGAATTCCCATGCCTCACCTATTCAGTAATGAAAATACTCTCCCAGGCATAGACCGACACAAACAGCAGCCAGCAGATGAAAAGACTCTGCAAAATAGGAATAAAGGTGCAAGATGTCAACGGTGCATACCTCTGGTTATGTGTTAGCTGACATTCTTGAGACAGAAACTATAAGGCCTCAACTCAGACTATTGCATCAGCTGCACCATTTATTCTCTGTTTGCTGGAGTTCAATTTATAACTTTTATTACAAAACAATAGTCTAAGTTCAGGCAAGGCCAAACACTCTATTTGGGCAGCTTTTTTCAGGCCCAGAACCTTGCAGTCGTGACAGAACTCTCTGAGAAAGCTAATCCCTCACAGCAGAGGCAATATTGTCAGGGAGAAAAGTGGGTACTGGCTAAAGTCGCTTGCATTCTCCAGAAGTGCTGCCTCTTCTCTCTCTCCCTCCCTTCTGTTACTTGGACTGATTGGACTGCCCCAATGTTAGGGAGAAACCAGTCTTCACAGGGAAGCAGGGGATGTTCAGAACTGTCTTGGGAGATGTGGGGAGTCAGGGGCCACCTGGAAGTGCCTGGGCCTCCAATGAGTTTAAAACCTGCATTGTTGCTGTGGGACACAATAATCTCTTCATAGGTATTCCCCCTGTATGTGGCTCCAGAGGCAACTGATTCAGATGTAAAAGTCTCTTCAATAAATATCTTTCTGACATGTCCCTTTTAGGAAAAGAGAATTTAAGTTCAATAAGCAACATGAGTCACCAGTAATGATCACAGATGGAATTTGGATAAAAACTGCAATTAAAATCAGGTAGTTCTGACTGTCAGAGTTGTCTGTACACAGAGCCCACCTGCTTTAGGAGAAGGGAAAATTCTCTGTTGGGCTTGCATTCTACAAAAATACCATACTTGGTGAGATTTTACACCCATATGCTATAAAGTTTGAGGACTCACCTGAATCCACGGCATTCATCTTCCATGACAGTGACTACCCTGTCACTGCTGTGATCACAGTGTCACTGCTGTCACTGTGCCTGAAGGCCCCATTCTTTCAATGATCAAAATATTTTTTCTCTGAGAATTCATCTGGAGATATCATAAAGATGCCACACTTACCCTCAGTGGGGAAACCTATAGCTCAGCTTTAATGGTCTCTCACTCCAAGGTAAATTTTAGGGGAAGAAACCTTGGCCCACAAGTACCTACAAACACTCTTATAGACTTCAAAGAGAGGCCCAGAAAGTCAATTACCTTTCAAGTTGTTACTGCTTGGTATAAAAGTTAAAAAAGAAAAGAAAAGTTTAAAATAATCCATATTTTATCACATCAGTATGTGGGGAGGATCTGTCTCTGTGTTATCTGTGCTTAGAGAAACCTCTAATTCAGAAAAAAAAAAAAGAAAAGAGCATTCAAAAAAATCCTGAACAAAAAAAAAAAAACAAACACAAAAACCCAAACAAAAACCATCCCACCCTCTCAAACAAATAAAAAAACCCAGCCAACAAACCAAACAAAAAACCTCATGCTACAAGTGAAGGCTGAGCATTGCCAATTGTCATTATGTAAAGATTTACAGAAAAAAAAAAGCAATTACATAGAAAACTTTTCAGCAAAAATGCTGTTATTGAATAATCTTAATTTTCATATAATGGCAAGTTTCAGTAGTAGGTCCACTTCTGAGATTGTAAAAACAGCAGGATAATGCCACAGTAAAAGATGAGACACATGTGTTGACACACTATTCAATGACTGAATTCTCACTCCTCCAGGTTGCAAATTGTTGGCTGAGCAGTGAGAGTAAAAACCTAAGTATCTTCTTGAAGCCTTAACTTGGCAAAGTATTCTTCCTTCGTTTTTTAACTTTCCCCCCTCTTCTCATATTACAGATGGAAAAATTAAGATTGTCCTGTTGGTGATGGCAGCTCAGAATTTATTACCACTTTGAGACAATGCAATACATTTCAGTGACTATCAAATGAAACATAAAACCTTAAATCAAGTTAAAGAGAAGTTGTATGCTTAAAGCTGTAAAAGCTTATTTTGTGTGAAATAAATTTAGAGGATGATAACCAGTTGTTTTGGTTGGGTTTTTTTTCCTATTCCTCCCTGAAAATATGCATTGTCAGTGTGTGGCTACAGATTTTTACTCCCAATTCATAACCACAAGGGACTTTCTACTTGAGCGAGAATAATGGCAGCTTCAGTGATAAAAGAATCTACCAACAACAACAAAAAAGCAGCTAGTCTGATTCCCAAGAATTTAGAGTATGATAAAAAAAGTCCCAAGCTGTTCCTCTTAAGGATTACTTAGGATTACATCAGGATTTTTCTTCTTTTTATCTTCATAAAAACTCACAGGCTTAACGGGGAAATCATGAATCAAGGATAGCTAGAAAAATAATGTCAGTGAATTAATACTTCAAGAAGAGGATAACTGGTGCTGAAATCCTGAATTCCAGAGTGAATGCCTGAACAGCACCTGTGCAATCTGCATGATTTAGACATGGCCACTTTCAGATGTAACTCCTGCCTCATGATAAAGTTTTCATTTGACAGAAACCAAAGTTCAATAATTTCATGTATTTTTATACTAAATAGACATAATGTGAATAGATAAGGGCTGGGCATCAAGACAGCTTTTCCTGGTTACACAGCCCAGCTAATGCTGGTAATATATGCCTGACAAGCCCTGAATTCTTTTAAGTAAAGTGGAATAACTTCAGCAAAATAAAGGCAGGATAACTCCTTGTGGGCTATAGATCAGAGTAATTAGGGTTCTCTGAACAGTTGGTATAAATGGGATTAAGAGATCTCTGAGAAGAATGATGTGAATCCAGCTCTGGATGATGATTTCAGCCTTAAGATGCTACATGAAAAGCAACTCCAGGGGTTGTAGTTTTGTTAAGAGAACCCCTGGTAAACTGAGATTTTTAGAACATCAACTAATTTTATTTCTGCTAACAAATATAATTCCGCAAGGTCTGCCTTCAATGTTGAACAGTCTATAGAAAGAAGAATCTTGCAGCATCCTGCACACTCCACCACAATAGCTAAATATGTATCTTTTAAAATATGAGTTTAAAGGACTTTCTCATAACTTTTGAAGATGCCTATCTGCTGTGGAGAAAAGGAAAAATTAGATTAGGAACTGAACATTTCCTTAGGCATCTTTTTAGGAGAACAGGCACATCTTGTTTAAGGTGAATGGGTAATGTATTTTATTTTCATGGGGAAAAGAAGAGAAGAGAAAGAAAATAGATTTGTTGAGTTAAGTTTACTATTTTCTTCTCAAACATAGAGAGGAATGAATATATTGACATTTCTTTGGGCTTCAAGATCAGTGAAGTTTTCATAAAGCATAGAAATTATTAGAAAATGTCTAGTAATACCTTTTTCCATCATTCATTTTCTCTTCATTCTTCTGTATCAGAACTTTTCAAAGACCATGTCTGTTTCTTCTACGGCAATAAGAACTCCTATCAAAAAATCATTAGTTTAGCCAAAGGGGAAAAAAAAAAAAAAAGGAAATGCATATACTCCCATAAAAAGCATAAAGATTTACACACACAACTGATGCTTTCTAAATGGACTGCAAAGGAAACTAGACTGTGAATCTTAATATGTAAGTATACACAACTTTATAAAGATGCAAAGGGTATGCTTGTATTTCAAATGACAGTACAGACCAAAATAATGGGATGTCTCTTGTACCCAGAAAGAGCTGCAATGAACTGATTGGAATTTCACCTTGAGGTCACCTCTGGTCTCAGCTGTCTTTCTTAGTATGCATACTATTCAGTAACCACTGTGATGCTAGTGACAGTATCCCATTACTATCACAAAATTCCCAGTGCAATCCGTGTTTCATGTCTGAAAATATGTGAGAAGGAAAAATATTTTAAAGCAACCAAGATTTATATAACACCCTCTAACCTAAAGGATTTCAATAATTTTCAGAAACTACAGGCCTCTAGCAAAGTTTCAAAATGATTCACCAGCTGGATGGGTTGCAATAGCTCAGGAGCCCGCAAAGCTTACAGGTTGATAAGAACAGGTTGGTCATATATGAGATGGTTGAAATATTTTTTACAAAATTTTACTAGTTTTTTAGTTTAGTACTAAAAAGATGAAATTAAAGTTTTCGTCTCCATGTTAAAGAAACAAGTTTATTGTTTCTTCCCGTAAGAACTCCAAGTTTTTTATACAGTATTCAATTAATTTACCTTTGAAGGATGAATCTGACAGTCACGTTTGTTCAAATGAGGATCCGGAGTTCCAGAAAGTCTGGAGATAAGACGTAGTATTCTGCTGTATAAATGCAATTCTACTGTATTAAATTAACTTCTCTCAATACTCAAACTAATGTAAGAACAGTGTCAGTATCATTTCTGAAATCTTCTGCATCCTGTTCTTTTAAGCTAGTTCTTTAGCTCTCTGATTCTTGGTTTTGCTCTTTTTATTGTCAACTACAAACACATCACCATCTTCAGTTCTGTGGTGAAGTACCAAATCTGTAAGTTACCTGCTTCAGGATACTATATCCTAATTTAAAGAGCAGCTGTAAGTAACAGAATTGACCAATACAGACAAGCTTTAAAGTTTGCAATATTCAACTGACATTATTGCTGCATATAATAAGTTAATACTAAATAGTGAGATCTGTGAATGAAAAGGTCAGAAATTTGAAGTTAATGCAAGAGCAGCACTATTAGGTAGACATCAAGCAACAAAGCCACCCTGAAAATAAAAGTAGTGCTCTGCATCAAAGGACTAAGTACCCTTTGGATATTACTATTAATTAAATTCATCATTAGATGAAGGTTACATGTAACTGTTTGCTACATTAGACTCATCTTTTGGTGTTTTAAGTGAGTCTTCAACTGTTCCACCAGCTAAAACCTAGTGTCCTTATAAAGACCATTTTAAGCAATTTCTGCCCTAGCATTTAAGTACAATGATACACGGCTTTAAAAGCAAACTTTAACTACTTCAGCAGGATTACTTAGTTAGCCATGAAGCTAATGTTTTTTTAAACCCCCACCACAGAATTGCATTTAACAAGTGAAAAAGTGAAAATGCTTATACCTCTAAAAAAGATCAGTCATCCTCTACTGATTTGCAAAATGTATGGTTTGAAACATTCAAACTCTTCCTTTACTGCCAACAAAAGCCAGTGTTATAACTAGACATGGTTCAATGAATTGCATTTAATGCTGCTGTTCAATTTTGTCATATAACAGATTTTGTCATATAACAGATATAGTAAATTTTTACATAGGCTTGATCAGAATCTGGTGAAATCACTAACAAAAATTAAAAAAGTCTGCATGGATTGGTCTCAAATATTAAACTTAGAGAAGCTGTAGATGATAAATACTTCTTAATTGTGATGGGAGGTAACATCATAGAACCGTAGAAGAATTTAGATCATTAAGTAAAACTATAAAATGAGGCACAATGGAAACAGATGGTTTGGAAAAATTAGGCTGGATTTTTGGAAAACATTCTTTAGTGGGTGAGTGACAACATTTCTCCCCTAAAAAACTGTGGAGACCACATTGTCCCAAAGAGCTGTGGGCTTCCTATCCCTGCAGTTTTCCGAGGCTGAGGTAAAGAGTGCTACAGCTATCCCTACACCTGCATCCTTCTATAAAATAGGACAGAACATCCTAAGATTTCTGCTTTAATGGAACACATCCTTCCTGTGATCCTCATATGTGTCTCTCCTTATCAAATGGACAAATCTTTCGAATGATATAGGATTGTAGAAGAAACTCGTCACCAAGCAATGACTGGTTCCAGCACATGACAGAGAAGGAAAAGAAGTAATTCAAGCTACTGTTGCAGTGAGTGGAGCTCTAAAAGATATAGAATTTGCTTCTCTGTGCCTCCTTGCCTTGTTATTTCACAGAGCTGAAGCAAAGCAACCAGCCAGACTGCTTTCTTCTCTGGATAATGACAGGATGGCTTTGAGCAGCACTAAGAGATCTTGCTGCTCTCAGAATCACACATTACTGATTTCCCAGCAGGTGATCAAGTGCTTCCTCCTGAGGAGCATTTACACTCTACTTGTATGTTACAGAAGTTTTCACAAATCTGAAAAAGAGTAAAATTAACTCTTGTTCAAGTTCAGACGACAAACAAAAGCACTATTGACAAGCAATGTGAGTATGTAGTGGTGACTGCACAGCAGAGTGGCCCCTGTGATAATTAGTACACCATGTTTTCTTTCCTACATTATACACTTTGAAAGTAAATGAATGTGACTGATAAATTTAGACTTTTTAATGGACTGTGTTGTTTAAGATAACTGAGAGTCACTGATGGGTGAGGCTGTTAAGTTATTGAGCAGTTGTGTGCTAATACATATGGTACCAAAACATAGCTAAATCACCAACTTCATAATGAGCCAATGACTCTGAAGGTTAGAGTCAGACTCTAAATAGATAGAAAAAGCACGGCAAGAACATCCTTAATCCTTAAACTTTGTCTCTGAAGTGTAGTTCAGCATTAGGGCTCTGGCCTCTTCTTATAGGAGATGACTTTTAAAGCACAAAATGTCTCTTGTTGGCAAGAAAATTGGAAATATAATGTGGTGAAATCAGTTAGGCTGATTAAGGAAATAAAAAGGAGTATAACTGATTTGTTCACTATTTATCAGAAAACTCTCAGATGAAACATACAAATTGTGATACACAATTCTATGATATATGTTACAAATTCACCTATACTATTAATTTTGCTGACAATCCTTCACATCTTAGCATTTTACATCTCAGCTTCTGACAATCCACAGAAGTGTTTTAAAAAACACTGGGTTTCAAACTCTATTTAAATTATATTTTATATTTAACCTCAGTAGTTTAAATAGATGAAAAGTCTGATTCTCATAGCCCAAACAAAGCAGGGGAATATTTTAGCCCTTCATAGAAAGCACTAAACCATTTTACTAAAATCAATACTAGAGTATAGAGTACCAACGTTTAGGTTTTATATCCTTTCCCTCCCCCATTCCCTTGAGAGTATTATACTGAAGAGTTTACTATCTCGCTGTAGTACAGTACTTTAATAGTAAGTAATATGTCAAAGTGATGTTTTTGAGTACGGTAATACTGGGATTTTATATCAGACCACAGATTTCAGAATAATCAATGTATATTTATAATGACTTAATTACAGTGATGAGATATGTCTCTGTTGCCCTAAGGAAAATTGAAAAGAGTATAGTTTCAATTATCTGTACCATAACCCATCTGAAAGCAGTTTTGCAAAGTTTGCTATTAGCAAAACCCATTTTACCTCAGTGAAAACAGCTTATTCAAGAAGTGGCTCTGGAGATGTCCAATGCATTACAACAGGCTTAGGAACAGAAATTGATGAAGGGATCAGCTCACCTGAGAATTGATCAAGGCTTCCACTAACTGCCATGTGGCTTAAATATTCATTTAGAATATCAGAAAAAAAATAGTTCAAATCTTTATGATATGCTGCTGCTACAACCTGAACCTCATGCTTTGTTTTTAATTCATGGAATACCTACACCAAAGCGATGGTAAAAGTCTGGTCTTAGACTGTAATATTGATACGCCTTCCAAAATTCTTTATGGATGCTTTCTGAAGTTGAAAAACAAAGTCACACTTGAAAAAATAGTCTTGTCTGTTTCTTATTTTATTAATACGACAGCAAGAGAGACAACAAAGTTAAATTTGCTGTCGTTTGCTCAGGCAATTGTAACTTTGAGATCCACAAATTTTATCTGTGACAACCTGAAGTTTGTTAGCAAAGAAAGTGTTCAAGAAGATGTTTTGTACAAATGCAGTTATCCATATCACTTAGCTGCATAATCTACTTAGAAGTAAATGGAAGGGATAAGGGGCAAAAAGAAAAAAGGGGCGTGTTTTAATTTTCTTAGTGGTAGCCATGTGAGAAATGATAAAACTTAAGAATTTTCACTGTTCCAACATGTAGCTTCTGGTTGCTTTCAAGTTCAATGTTCCAAAGTTAACTTCTACTCAATGCAAATGAAAGAACCCTTTAAGACAGAAAATAAACAAGAAAAGATCGTGATGCTTTCCATGGCACTTGAGCAATTATTCTACAAGGAGTCTGTGTAACAGAGGCAGCAGTACTGGGCACAGAGCTGTGTCCTGCACAAGGCTGTGAGCCATTCATTCTCCCCATGGATACCACTTTCCTTGTGCAGATATGAATGTAGGCAAAAGACAGTGGTAAGAATCCTTCCTGCCAGGAGGATGGATTAGGTTTTGTCGCAAGGGAGCCACAGGGATGGCTCCTGTGGGAAGGTGCCAGGGGCTCCCCCTGGGTCTGATGGAGACTGTGCCAGGCAGCTCCATGTCTGACCGAGGCTGAGCCATCAACAGCAGTGGCAGAGCCTCCTGGATAATGTACTGCAGAAGGGGAAAAAAAAACCTGTGTGGAGGGCTCTTTCCTATGGGAAGGAGGAGTGAGGAGTTTTCTCTGTGAGGAGGGAGAAGTAGCAGAGACAATGTGTGGTGAGCTGGCCACAACTCCCTGTCTCCCTGCGCTGCTGAGGGGGAAAGAGGTAGAGAAAGCAGGAGTAAAGTCAAGTCCAGAAAGAAACGAAGGCTAGAATAAAATATCATTGCCAAATTACTCAGTTTTGAAGGCAACATTTCTGCTTTCC
Source organism: Petroica traversi (assembly GCA_025920805.1). Lineage (NCBI taxonomy): Eukaryota > Metazoa > Chordata > Aves > Passeriformes > Petroicidae > Petroica > Petroica traversi. Next base: position 336,394 of record JAHLSL010000078.1, on the reverse strand, counting down.
AATAACACCAGGTGTTTTATTATTCATACCAGGTTTTTATTATTATGCCAGAAAGAGAGAATATAAATATCATAGAAATATATCCTCACATACCTCTCCACTTCTTTCTTCCAAGGAATAGTCTTACATAGATGTACAGTAACATAATGTTAAGGATTGCACTAAAATATCAACATCAATGAAATGTAGTAGTGAACTCAATGTGTAAAACAAAACTTTTTCCTTGATGTGCAAATGTGACTATCACATTAAAAAGTGTGACTATAAAAATCTGAGAAAGAAGGAGGCCCAAAACTAGACTGTCTCTGGAAATCTGGAACTGGTCTGCTAACATCTGTATCATAATTATTTCTCTCTCTCTCTCTCTCTTTTTTTTCTTAATTTCTTATTTTCTGCCACTTATGTTACAGCCACCCAAGATTTTGAAAGAGAAAGGTGCATTTTACCCACTCTCTTTTTTTTTTTGTTTTTAGATTACAAATCTTTCATTATTTCAATAAGACTATAATGCTAAAAGGAAGGACCCTAATCATCCTACTAAATCGAAGAAGAAATAAACCTGGCATGTTTTAGATGACAGTTTTTTCAAACAATATCCAACCTGCTTTAGAGCAGATACTGCTTCTTTCTTGTCCTGTTCTCTTTCCATTTATATAAATGTCGTGAAAAAAGTATTTTATAAAATTGATGGAAAGAGATTTGAACCCTGTTTTTTTTAGAACCAGTCATCTTGGACAAACTGAAATAAGTTCTTCTTTCCCCTTAAAGCAGAAATGAAAAAAAAACCCAGAGAATTAATAAAAATATTATGAAATAATGTTTTCCCTTTTCCTTTCTGATGTCTACACTGAACTCTGATCAACCACTGTTTAAGTATATGAACATGTAATGCTTTAATGTTTCTCTGTACAGTGCAGTGAAGTATTCAGTTTTGTTATTCACTTCTCTATTCAGGGTGCTGAAAGTTCTCAAAAAAGAGATGATGGAGCTATATGGTAGTCTGAACTCTTTAAAACTCAGTTAATTCTCTAGTTGACTGGTGACCTGTTGTATTTTTGTTTTCTTTTATTTTTTATTTGGTAGAGAAAAAAGAGAAAATACTAGAACTGAATCTAAGCTTGTCTGATACTTGATACACTTAAAATTTCAGGAATGTACTGGGGAAAAAAAGGTATGGTAAGTATACTGTTATATACAGATTTGAAATATATGACTTAGAATTAATTTTCTTTCCTCTAAGGATTTTTTTCACTTCTCTATTTAGGATACAGTATATTCTTGAAAAGAAGACAGTAGTTATAGTGATAGCCTGAAGCTTAGAAATCTCAGAGAAATCCATGTTTTTTCCTGTAGACTTACTGTAAAACCTTGGAGAAGTCTTTTTGTCTGTCTCTTACAATTCTGTGTCTTTAAAACGAAAATAATAATAGTATTTCTCTATCAGTGGGGTGTTGTAAAGAGTGCAGTTTCCATAGGAATGAAAACTACATCAGTTTCCTAAGTACCTTCATAATCACAGATAAATTTTAGTTAGGAAAGGCCTTTTGGATTTATAATGAAGAGAGAGGCTGGCTTATCATTGCTGAACTTATCAGCCCTGGATGGGGGCAGCACAAGTGCAATTAGCATTGTGGCACCTGAGAAATGAAAGGAGCAGTGGGATTCAGGGAAGGCCCAGAATGAGGCACACATATTGGCATATCATGCAAATCAGTAATGCAGCAAATACTGATGTCACACAAAGAGCATCAGAGCAAACAAATGCAACTTCACTATTATGGAACTTTAACACTCTTTACTCCTGTTAATGCATTTTGCATGCAGCTGAAATTATATTTCTGAGAAGAGTCACTTTTCCATGTTCTCTGAAGATTATTCCTTTACTCAGAGTTGAATCATGCATATCCCTTCCTGCGATCATTTTAATCTTCCCTCTCAAGCTCAGCTGTATTGAAATGTATATTCTCTGTGAATGGTGCTTTGGTGTAGCAGTTACTCCGTTTGATTAGAATGTGCTTGTGAAACTCCACAAACTAAAGCCTGTTTTAAATAGAATTCACTTTTGATACAGACCTGTCATCTTGTGAGAAAAATGACATCTTTTATCTTTCGTAAACGAGATGGAGAATAGATCTTTGATTCTTGATCAAGAGTGAAGAGGGAGAAGAAAGAGAGAAGAAAAATTTAGTCGATGATAAATACTTGTTCTGGGATTATTTCTCGTAATAAACACAATCAAGAATGATGTATATGAATTCTATGCTGTGGGAAATATGAAGATGGTACACAAGTATTTCAAGACCCCATTGAACAAAATATCCTAAAATAAATGAGAAAAATAAGTGGTTCAAGCAACATGCAGAAAGAGAAGGAGGTCTCTCCTCCATACCAAAATTTTCCAGATGATCAAGTTCATTTTCCTGGCATTCCAGCAGGCTCTTTTTGTGTATATAATCATCTAAACAGCATAGAACAACAAAATTTGGTTCAGCCTTTCATTCCTTCTCATTTTTTTGGTCAGAAATGAGAAGCATGAGATTTAGAATATTAAATCAAACACCTGGGCTTCCTGCTTCTTCAAAAATGAGCCAAGAGGACAAAGGGAATAAATAATATGCAAGCTATAAAAAGATACCAAGACGATTTTTACTGCTTATGTACTTCTTTAAATGTTCTCTATAGAAAAAAAAAAAAAGAAGTAAAATTTAGTCTACATACTACCAGGAAGAAACGATACGAAGAAAAAACAGGTGTGCTCTTTTGTTTTTACCTATCTACTAATTTATTTCTTTTGTTGATACTGTCAGGTAGTGCCTAGAGAGCTGACAAATCTGAAAGAAACTGAGAGAGCAAAAGAGATAACTGAATTAGAATTACATATATGTTCTTGCAAAGAAAATGTCTTTTTACTGTGCTTTTGTGACCAGTTATCTTTCACTAATGTCCAGTCATAAGGCATTTGATAGACAAGTTTCTTTTACAGAAATGTTTTTACAGGAGCAGAGCTGAGCATACTAGCTCAAAAAAAAAAAAAAACCAACAAAACCCCTTGTTGAATAGTTCACACTGCACATCTCTGTTATCATTTGCATGTTTCACCAAAAAAATTTCAGAAAATACATTAGAGAATTAATGCTAAGTAAAAAATAATCTCTTATTTAGAATGAAAATAGTAAGATGAGTTATCTAAAAAATACTATGAAGGTCTCACAAGAATAAACAAGTTTCTCACATGATTAACATTTCTCCTGACTAACAGTATCTCAAACAAAAATCAAGTGCAAACAAATGCACATGAAAAAATAAAACCAATTCACAAATCATTTGTGAGCAGTCAAAAAGACCAAATTCATGACATTAACAGATCTCTAGTAATAGCCTGTCTGTAATTTGGAATGATACCAGCTGTTGTCAATTTGCTGAGAATTCAGATTTTGGCATGGAAACTCTTCTCACTTCATCCATCACAGTCTGACTTAAGAGAGTTTGAAGATAAAGGGGGGGAAAGTAAGTAAATTCTGCTTGTTGCCCAAGGCAAAATTTAGTTTGTTACTCAGCTTGTTGCAGTATGCATCACTTTTAATGAACTTTTAAATTAAACCCAGTTACTTTCTTGTCTTTTTTTATCTTGTGAAAGAACAAAAACATGTTCATATGCCTCTGAGTTCAAGAAGTCCTAATAAGAGAGGTGAAGAATGAGCCTGCCATGTGTTGTTAATTCAGAGGTTAAGGTGGATTTTGACATGTGTGTCTAAACTTCATCAAGACTACATGAAGGAATGATAAATATTCGCTTGATAATCAATAAAGGAAAGCAAAGAACATTTTTTCTAAAGACTAAAAAAACCAAAAGAAAGAAGGGAAAAAATACTCAGATTTAGTTGCCATTTTGTGAAAGAGTAACCCACTTAGCCAGCTTTGTTTTACTCTTCCCACAAGATTAGCTAAGAGAATTTTGGACAGTTTTCACAGGTAAACCTTAAAGTTGCTTCCATTTGGTGGTTGCCCTGATGGTGGCACTCTTCACTCTTGGATCCACTTGCTCAACCTGCCTCATAAAGAACAATTAATAGGATGGATTAAGCATTCAGAAATAGGTAATCTAAAGAAGAGCTTTCCTCAGTTTTAACATGCATGCTTTAAAAACAACTGTAAAAATGTGCTATTTTAAAAAACATTTTAATAGTGAGAGAGTGAAATCATGTCACTCCAATCTCAAAAGTTCTCTAGTCTAAAAGAACCTCTCTTCACTTTCTCTGTATTTTTCTCCTCCCACTGTGAATGACTTAGAGAACTGCTTTTCCTACTCAGTGCTTTTATTTGATTTTTTCAGTCTCCTTTTTATCAAGCTAAAATGTTTCTGCAATATTCATGAATTCAGCAGCAGCCCAGGAGTGGGTGTCAGGTGTTGTTTTGCTGCTGTTCTTCCTGCTGGGTCCCCTGCTCAACTAGAGAGTACAATCACATTTTAGAATTTAACAGTCTTTAAATTGGGGAGGGTTGTTTTAGGAGGGTGCTTTTTTTTTTTGTGTGTAGATGGAACATGCTGGTTTTTGTGGTGGTGTACTTTATGCCTGAAGGAAGAAATGTTCTGAATATGGAAGGGTTTTATTGGTCCTTGCATTGCTACATTAATACATACATATATATACATATATACATATATATATATATATCTGATATGTAGGTATAGATGATATAGATAGATATAGATGTGTTTGTGTGTGAGTGTGTGTATGGGTCTGGAAGTTAGGGTCAAAAGTCTGTGAACAGTTTGAAGGGTAGCCCCAAACTGCTGTCAGAAATCAGAAAACTGCAAGTTACTGTGCATGTTTCTACTTACATGGTCGAAATTAACATGCTGAAATTTACATTTATATTGGAATTTCTCAGAGGAATTAATCCCATTCTCAGACAGCAGTTCAGTTTATCTGTCTACAAACCCTTGTGCAAATCAGCCAAACAATTTGTCTTGTCAAATGATTCAGATTAAACAGATACAACAAGCCCAAGTATGACTAGACATGCATTTTAGAATGATATAAAAATGATAGGTTCTTCCCCTTCTCTTCTCTAATTTTCCCTCTTCCTCCATCATAACATTAAATTAAGGGAATAAGTAGAGTAGTTCTCAGCCTAATTGACAGCAGTGAGCTAGTGGGAAGATGTTGCCTTTACGTGATATCAGTATTCCACATCCTCCCTCAGGTTTAGAGATTGGTTATGTTAGCTGTACAATCCAGTGAGGGCAAGCAGACCTCGTGGTCTTAAAAGGTGCATTAGATGGATAGGTAAGAAACAGAGCTCCAGTGTTGAAGTAAATAATGGAAAGAACTGATATAACTATTAATTATATGTTGTTGGTATTTTTTTTTTTCCACTTAGAGGGAGGGTAATGGAGAGTTTAATTAGAAAAAAGAAATAAGGAAGGCAATTACTGTTCCAGCCCATCACTTCCCTCAACATGATTAACAGCTAGAATTGTGTAGGCCTTAGGGCAGAGTTGAGTCTTGAGTATTTGAAAGAGATATCATTTTTATATTATCATTTACATTGGGGAAAAAAAAAAAATATTTTTAAGTCATATCCTGCACAGATAATATAGTCAAAGAAAAATTACAATATTAGAGATATTTATCAGTTAGTATGGTGTTACATCTGTGAATTCTGTTGCCAGTAAGTCTGGTATCTGCAACCTTAGGGAACACGGGATATTTATGACAAAAACTGGTGAAAGTTAAGGGCAGATGAATTTTCACAAGTGCAAGTAAAGATTATGTTGCAACATTTTCTAAGATGAATGACTAGTATGGGAAGAAAGAAAGTCAATGAAGAAAGATGATTTGAAAAAAAGTAGCTTCCAGGACTAAAAATTACATAGAAGTTCATTTAAAATATACTAAAGGAGGAGAGAACATACAACTGTATCAGAAAGCAGCCACTGAAGTGAGAAAATTTAAATCTGTTTTGGAGAAAGGAAAGCCCGTCCTTCAAGACAGGGTGAGGTAGATGTCACAGCAGAGAAAATAAAAAGGAGTATATAGACTGAATGGCCATCTGCATTTTCTTTTATGTCAGAGAAGGCTCTTAAGTCTCAGGTTAGAGACAGAAAAAACTTGTGTCAATGAGGTCTTAACAGAAGAATGAAAACATGAGGTTTAAAGCCAAAGGAAGGCTATGAAACAGTGAAGTATGTTAATCACTGTGGTGTGCTCTCCCTGTGTGCAGGGCACTGTAAAACAGGTGAAAATTCTGCAAGGATTACTCAAAGCATGTGAAAGATAGTAGCGTGTTTGCTTATCTTGTTTCATTTTTCTCTTCAAATTACTTTTTTTTCCTTCTTCTTCTTTTTTCTTTTTGACTGAGGGAGATTATTCCCTCTGTGTTCTGAAGTTATTAAGGTACCTTTGTGGAAAGCATTCAGTGATTCAGTCTGCATCGTTTTAGAAGGGCTGCATGCTGTGTTATTGGAAATAAGTTATCCCTGCTTTTAGGGACACAAAATGAGCTGCTAGACTGATTTCTGATGATGCACAATGGGTCCTGTACGGCTTTCTAATGACAGGCAAGGTTCCTTCTTCCACTCTCTGGTAGAAGGCAAAAGGAAAAAGGTAAACTGTATTGCAGTTTTTACAGGCTTGTTCTAATGTGTCAAATGGATTTTTAAAAGTTTTCTCTGCCATCATTCTCATTGCTTTACACGAGTTGAAATAATGTCTGTTAAGAACAGTATACATCATTATTAGTTCCTCATCTAAATGTTATGTGAACAAATTATTATTTTATCTGTCCTTCATGTGCCTAATAACACAATGACCTTCTTTAAAGTAATTTCCATGCAGTATTCTAAATACAATTTTAAACAGACATACAGAGAACAGCCATTTCCTCATATCCAGAAAGTAATAACGCTGCTGCCATCCTCTGCTTTTCATTTATGTACACTTATCTTACAGTCATGCACACCTCTCTCTGTGTGTGCCTGGGCGTGTTTTTGAAGAGCAAAAATGGAAAAATCTGTAATCGGTCTCTAATATTATTTAATTGCCTAGAAGTAGGTAACAATGCGTGTGTGTTTCTGTGTGTGTAGACATTTGCAGAAATGATGCAACAGCCTAGGAGGCTGCTAACATGCCAGGGAGCTGAGGATTTTTCCCTTGATGGTATCCAGATGTATAATTTGCAAAACTCCTATTGTGTTTGCATTTGTGTTTGTGTGTGTGAGCACAGCTGGTTAGTGAAGGGCGCAGGCTGTTACGTGTGTATAAAAAAAGGGTAATCTAATCTCCCTTCAGAAGATGTTTCTTCACCTTGCTAAACAAGAATACAATTCACCACACTTAGCAGAGCTATTTCAGGATATCCTAGAAAGACACAACAGAACTGTGAGAAAACATAGCTGGCATCTGGAGTGCAGAAGCTCAGAGAACGGCATGCACAGTACCTGGCTCTGCTCTGCTCTGCTGAATGCTCCTGTCTCCCTTATTTGCCTGAGAATTGTAATTGTACACACAGACGCTCTCGCTCTCCTCCCGCTGCTTAGCTCGGAAGCTGAAAGAGAACTATTGATGTGCACTCCCTTATCAAAGGAGAAAGATAAAAATATCTCACTTTCGACTGAAATATTTCCTCATGAAAACTATCCAGCCTTGGTTCAACCTGATCTCTGCAAAAGATTAGCAATGAGAGATTTCTAGTGCCAATACAACTTAAAGTGCATACAAAGATGCAATTTTTGTAGGAGAAATATATGGTTCTTTTTTTTTATTATTATTTTACTCTGGCTTCACTACCAGATAGAAGCAGTGATGGCTGATACATAGTTACTCACCTTTCCAGTAGATGGTAGTACAGATGTGCTTAAAAGACTATTACATTTGGGACTGAAACAAATGGTATGTAGACATTTTCAAATACTGAATAAGGAAGAATTTTTAGCTGTATCAGTTTTAAAAATAAGACATGTAAAAATGCCATTAGGAAAAAATGAACATCAGGACCTCTTTTATTCTAGGCATTGATCTATAGCAGGTTACTGAAAGTTTTATTTTGATAGAAACCTAGGTTGAAATGCAAATACACATAATTGAAAAGATCCCTATATATCATTGACACAACTATTTATGTAGTTTTCTATAGTCTGTGGTGCATGATAGTCCCACTGAATGCAAAATCTGTGGCTGTGTTAGACTGTGTTATAAACTGCATGTATTCAGTTTTTAAACTAGGCTTGACTTAGATATTTCATAGAGACAAAAATCCTTTGTGTAGCGAGCTTTACAGGTTTTCCCTCATATACCTGTTATTCCTGCCTGTACTGATTTTATGAGAATTGCCTAAACAAACATATGATAAGAAATGCAGATCTTTAATGATTTAAATAAAATTTTAAAAATAAACCATAAAAGATACTTCCTAGAATCCACTTGTAAGTTTTTTAAGGTTTGGGGTTTTTTTATACAATATTTTAACTGTTTATCAGACCCTAACAGATTTACGTAGAAAAGGAAGATGAATGGTTCACAATTTATCTACCAATTAAAAGTCAGAAGTTATTGAAGCCATTTTAATTGTGACACAAATGTAAAACAAAACAAAAAAAAAAGCAAAAAGCAAACAAAAAAACCCCTCAAGAGATGTGAAAAAAAGTCAGTTATTTAGTGCATAGATTTCTGTTTTTTTTTCCAGACAGGCAATATTAACATTTGATCAGTTAATATCTACAGAATATTTTCATAAGTCATGTCTATACATAAGATCCATGGACAATTTTTTCTTGCTGTTATGATTGCTACTAGTTCATTTCAGAGTCACATTCATGTTACTACATACTGTGTAGTAATGTACTATCGCCACTAGATACACTAAACCCTGCCTGGAATAAATCTCCATGATCTCTCTGAACACTAATATCAGCAACAGCCGATGTTAATCAATATGGCTTGATACCATATTGCCTCCAAAGCCCTAAAGCATTAACATAAAATTATAATTAGGAGATATATACATCCATATATATACATATATCCATATATACGTATGTAAATATAACCTTGCAAGAGAGATAGAAAAGAGAATAAAACCATTATTTGTTTTATTAACGTTGTCTGATATATTGTAATGATTGCCACAGAGGAGACTCCTATGCAGAACTTACACTTGAGGGAAAATCAGGGGGTTCATTTTAAATTACACACTCAGAAAATCAAGATTGGTTGCAAGGCAGAAGGCAAGTAATTACAAGGAAGACCATGGATTCTGCTTGGATAACCTGTTTCCAGCAAAAATAGTAGAGATATGGGAGCCACTACATTCTGGATGATGTCAAAAGAGAAATTGTCTTGACAAATGAGGGAGATTTTAAATGGGAGTTTTCTCTGACCTACAATACAAGGAAAGGTTATGCTAATATGTTAAGGCAGAGGACTTTGCTAATGGCTGAGCTGTAGATGAGGCAGTGTAGCTCAAGACGAGAGTCAGGTCTTTGTACTTCTCTCTCCCTGAGTGACTGAGAAACAGTCATTATCCTGTCCTAGGTTATCCTATTATAAATGCTCTTAGCTTATTATAAATGTTCTCTGATATAAATGTTGCAAACAGTGATCTTGGAGAAGAAAATGTAAAGTTTCTGGCACGAGGAGGACAAACTACTTCTGTTTTAAAACTAAGAACAGCAGTTGTCTTGTTTGAGCCAATTCTGTTTCATGAACAGTCATCTATCAATCTATGCAATCAGCTATAAATATTTCCATTTTTCCCAAAAATACATAGTTTTCTGATTAAAGCTGAATTTGGCCCTGAATTATTCTGCATATACTTCTCCCCATGAACAGTGAACTGAAAAAATACTAATCTATTTTAAGCACCTTGAAGCCCATTTCTCTCTTCAGCTAATGAACTATGCAAAGGAGCCTCAGTTGCCTTAGGGAAGCTTGTCAAAACCATCACAAGGAGCCTTTATAAAGCCTAAAGGACATGTATCATAATGTATAAAATTTGTCATAGCATATCATTAGTACCTTCTGGGAGGCTTGTTACAACAATTATGGATGATTAAGCCATATTAAAAACAAAAGGCATTTCCATGACCAATAGGACAAAGGAAACTGAGTTTACCACGTTTTGGGGTGGTTTTTCTGGTTGTCTACTTTAGTGTGATAGAAAATGAAATCTTCATTAAAGATTTTCCTGGCATAAAGATTTTTATAGGAAACCGCTACAGGAAGGATTCTTTGGTGTCCAACATTGCATTTATGCAAGATTGTGTAGGTTGTCCATGGCTGCAAAACTCAGATCCATGTAATTATTTCTGAGACCTCTACCTTACACAAATCTTATTGCAATGAACTGTGCAGAAATTATCAAAAGTTAGTGGGGGATGTGGGAGGCACAAAGATGCCTTCAGAAAGGCACATGATTGCAATCTGATAAGTGGGGAGTAAGGCTGAAAAAATGCCTGACATTCAGCCTTCCCTATTTTGTTTACTGTCCTTAATGTTTCCTCTCTCACTTACTTTCATTTCATACTGAGAAACAGTGGGAACAAGATTATGGAGAGGAACTCTCACCTGGCAGAAGGATGGAAAGGACAGTTTGGCCCAAGGGAGAAACCCATACTCAGGACATAAACTGCAATGTCAAACACAGGTGTGCCCTTTTCTCTGGTCTCCACAAGCCTTACACAGTAAGAAGTGCCAGACTCAATAGGAACAGGTAGACTAGCCCCAGGCATGCTCTGGAAAGATGAGATTTGAAATCTTTTTCATGAGGAGGGAGCAGCACTCTGGTCCTTAGCTACCCAGCTAATGTGTAAAAAGCGTATTAGTTTTGTATCCTGCAGCCAACCTTGCTCAGTGTGTTGGCTGCTTTGAATCTCGAACACAAATGCTTAAGTGTCCCTCTGCACTGTGGGTTTCCTTTTGTGTTTTTTTTGTTGTTATTGTTTTTTAATTGTATCTAAGCCAAAGATAAATCTGATGCCTGTCTACTGTGCGTTTTGGAGCACCAGGCAGCAATCTCTAAACCCACTGTGACCAAACCAATGGCAATAAAAATCATCAGCACGGCCATAATAAGCTGAGACAAAGTACTGCACTAATAGAGCCGTGATGCTATCAAGACAGACTGGTAGTTGCTGCACAGGAATGCTCTGCACTGCACCATGTGAAGATATTCAGAGCAGTTTGCATAACCTTGTAATTCTAGGAGGATTTCATAGACCTGAATTGCTTGGCAATGGGGCGGACAAGTTTGGTAAAAATGGGTATTGCTCCCGCTTAGCAGAAGAAGCTCTAAGCCCCACCACTGCCAGCAGAGACCTTTGTGTCATCTTGCAGATTCTTGCATGAGCTGGCTGAACTTCAGCTAGCCATCCTTACTGGAACAGATTGCAACTTATATTTTAATTACTTGGAGTTTGCGGTTTTTTTAATGAAATAGAATAAATCAAGATGCTTTCTAAAATTCTGATCACTGTTGGTAACCTGATGGTGTACATAAATTTGGCTAGATAAGCCTTCACAGTGAAACCTTGAAGAAGACTAGGTTGTCTAAAAATTATCAGTGTAAATTAGTTCTACCTAATAGACACTGCAATTAACTTCTGATATAATTATAGGCCACCTTTTTAACTCTGCCATTTTTTTTGATCTTCAGGAATAACCACACCAGCTAGCAATCTCTAGCACATGGAATAGAAAGTATGCAAGCCATGTATCACAAAGAAAATATTTTTAATGTGTTTATGCAAAACAAATCACTGCTCTGCTCCATCTTTTCTACCTTTTTGTAATGAAAACCATTGCCTACAGTTATTTACTTAAATCATGTCTTTTATTATCCATGTTTTATGCCAAATTTCCTTTTTTGTGATAGCTATTTATCATAGCAAAAGCAAAACAGAAACACTTCAGTGTGGGAGTTTTATAGGAGGCTTTGGTGAAGATGGGATTGATACATCAAAGCCTTATCCCATGATAACAGATGTATTTAAATATTTATCTTCATTTTTGTCCTCTACCATTAATACAATATTTCCCTAGCATAAGCTGCTAAATGTATTTTCCCCTTTTTTATTCTTATTAAAATTGTGATCTGATGATATATTTGTAAAACTGCGAATAGTTATTAACATTTCTTTAAAGGCTTCAATATTTGAATGGCCAAATTCCAGCTTGAGTAATATGATTCTGCCTACTTAAATTGCCCTCACAGTTTCAATTAGATAACTTATTCTTCTATTCTTTATTCCCTAAAACTGTTCTGCAGCATTGCTGCCACTATTAAACAGCTGCTCAATTTTGCCCCAGAAGTGACTTAACCGATCCCTATCTACAAAGCAAAATACATAAAACAAACTTAATTTTTTTCTGGATGAAAGTTGGTAAATATAAGTCTTATGTTGGGTAAGTATTGGTTTTGAATGCCCAAGTTTATGCTCATTTTAAGGTTAATGATATGGAAACCTTTCCCACAGCATCCTGTTAAGAGTGCTCTGGAAAGAAAGGAGAAATCCTCTTCCACACCTGTTCAGAGTCTTTCCAAGGACAATCACCAAGAATATTGCCTTTAAATTATAGGTGTCTTGCCATACGAGTATAAGAATGACCCCACCAAAGAGATAAAAGAACTTCAGACTAAAGGCAAATATCCAAAGATGTCTCAGAAAGGCAGACAATATGTGTGTCAGGCATACTGTGGAGGACTTCCCTCCCAAATGCTTTTAGAAATCCTGTCAGGGCCTTTAGAAGGAAATGCAAGTCCGGATATCTTTAGAAGATTTTTCCATATACTAGAATCTCAGCCTGAAGCTATCCAGTTGCTACACAGTAATTTTACTGTACCAAGAAAATCCCATTCTTTCTCCGTTAGTCAAACCTGTGAGATTCTCTTCCTTGAAGAAAAGGATCAGAAGTAGCAAAGAGCCCTACCTGCATCATTTAAGAGCAGCTTTAGTGGGGCCCCAGACTGACAGTGTGCAATGCATTAAAGATTTTTTTTCCTATCCAGACCTATATTTCTGCTCTTTACAAGGGACCTGTTCAGATTACAGTGGTTACTGTAACTTCAAGGTAATGTGATGCTTCTGGGAGGTCGCGTGGGAAATCCCTGTGTAACTGCACATCAATAATTAAGCCAAATTTCAGAGCAGGCTTCTGGATTTAGGCCTTTGTAAATTAAATCCTCCCTCCTTTCTTCATACAAGATTTCTATACATAAATCTTCAAATAGGCTTAGGACAGGTAGGCCTCAGGCTTACAAAAGCTATATATAAACTGATATTATTTCTGGGATCAATTAAAAAGGCATATTTAAATATAGAACCTGTGAAAGTTGAAACAATACTTAAACATTTATAAATTTGAGTGCTACTGTGGCTGAACAGGGCCTCTTCTTTTTTTCCCTTCCTCCTGCTTCCTGGGGTGGATGACATATACTTGGTGAGTGCCTTAGAACAGGCATTCCTCTGGGTTTTTTTCTGCTATTCTTTCTTGAAGAAGACAACCTGCACTCCTGGAGAAAGATAAATACACTTCTGCAATATTTCTTTCCCTTTGGGGGTTATAAGGCTTTTCACTTTTCCTGATGAACTGATGAGGTTTAGAGCATCACCTCAAAGACTTTCTGCACTTTGAGATTTCTCATCTTCTTCTTTGTAGCCTATTTCTTCCAAGTTCTGCTTTATTTTTTTCCTAAAGTTTAATCTTCATCCGCATATTTTTCATATCTCTGAATCTTCATGCAGTCTAATCTTTTTCTATATATCCTATTTCAGATAGTGAATCTCTTCTCTTCCTTTTCCATCCCCATTCTGTGTCCCTCTCAGTTATTTCTCAGCCCCAGGCTTTTCCCTGCCTCAGCATCAGGGGGAAAATGCTCCCTACCAATCTCTCCGATTATATTGAGCTGCACTTCAGGATACAGACCTGAGCTTTAGCATTACTTGCTGCTAAGTAAGGGCTGAGACAAATGAGACATATGAGATGCTGAGAATAGCATTACAGAAAATTTCAGGGCTACAGAGCCTCAATGCAAGAACCTGGAGCAAATCAAGCCAAGGAAGGGCAGGGCAGTTTATGAATCAGCACAATATCCAACTAGTAATGCAAACCTAAAACAAAATTAGGAGTTTACTAGAACTCTGTCAACTACAAAGGACCAATATTTTAAATAAAACTCTAACCAAAGCATACCAGGATTCCTCTTAAAAATCAAGGTTGCCGTAATACTACTGTAGTCTCTGCCTTAAATAATAAAACACTTGTGCCTTTTTATCGCTTCCTCTCACTGGAGGATGAGCAAAGACAGCATTAAACATACCATGGTGTTGTTACTGCAAAGACTGACAGCATCTGTCTCCTGTTCCTCATGTTCTGTGCTCCAAAAAATGTGCCACCATGGACATGGGCTTTACTTAAAACAACAGGTCTTCCCTGCATTTCTTAAATAATTTTTTTAAGTTTCCAAGAAAACATGCTCAAATTTTACAAGTTTCTCTCATTTCTGCTGTTCAGCCACTGTTGTTAGGCAAAAAACTTGTGTCCATAAGAAAGAGAATACCCTTCGTAAATGTCAGTGCTAAAGAATGGTGGTTTGGGGAGCTCTCTCATTGTGTATCACATTTCCTAAAACATTACCAAAGTAACACTGTGCAGTTAACCCAGCTGAGAAAAACACTGCTCTCATAGAAAGATCTTATTTTTTATGGACAGGTTTCCTTATAGATCACATCTATTCAACATAAATTTGGAACAGAACTTTTCACAAAGCAGGGTGGTGTAAACTATTCAGCCTTTTTTCTTGGCCTCCACAGCTCCACCGTACTTGAGTTCAGGGCGTTACATTTGGTGGTTTCACACCAGCAGGAAATTAATCTCCAAATAAGCCACTCCCCTTCCCCCACCCCTTCTGGTGAGGGAGGACAAAAGCAGAACCTGTGGGCTGAGAAAACAATTTACTGAAAGCAAAAAGCAATGGGACAAGAAAGGCACAGTAGTAACAGCAGCATTAACAGCACAGTACACAAAAGAAAGATGGTGTTTTACCCACAAAAAAAGGTGTTCACCACCTCAGCTTAGTTCCACATGGCCACCAGGACCAAAATCAAAATAGTGGCTGCTCTCTGTAAGATGTGACCATGGGGCCTCCCCAGACAATGGCAAGATCTACACTGTCTAGTTAGCATAATGAATGCCATAATTTTACAGCCAAGATTTCAAAGAAAACACTCTCAACATTACAGAAAGGCTCAAACTGAAAAACCAGCTCTTTTCTTCTGTGTTACAACAGACACTCAAATGCATTAGTTATTATTGAGCACTGAATAATTATATTTGCATTACATATTCATTTTGATTTTTAAAAATCAGAATACTTCAGCACATTTACCATACGTTACTTAAGAAACCATTATCTATGGTTTGAAATAATAGAGAAAACTCTGGATATTTGTGTATAATTTGCCAATGTATTTCTGTATTTTTCTGAAAGCCTATAAAAGAAAACCTTTCCAATTAGAGATTAAAAGGAGAATAGCATTCTACTCATGATTGTAAGAAAAAGAAAGGAAATTAGTTTTTAAAGAAACCACTCCACAATCACAGTTTATCTATTTACTTACATTTTAATTTTATGATTCTCCCGATGTGCCAGATATATAAGAAAATGTGCATTGTTAGTATTCATATATTTCTACCATGTATCCATTGAGAAAAGACGTACAATTTTGTATACAAGAACATCACTGAATGTTAAAAGTAAAAAAAACTATTGTTTAATATTCTGAGTTTGGTTCATGCTATTGACAGTTACACTGACAAAATGTTTGTCAGTATATTTACTACATTTAAAATAAAAAAAAAATTAAACTCCTTTTTTTTTCCCATACAGACAAGTCTTATCACATTGATCACAAGAAATGTGCAATTACCTCTGTGAATGTATTTTATTTACAGTTTTAAGACTGACCATGGTTAAAAGGATCCTAAACATTTCCTGAACAGAGTTATTTAGGGTGAAGTTCAAATTGTAGTGACTTCTGTCCAATGCTCTGTTCCCTGTAGTTTTACACTGTGGCATATTCTTTCTATTGTGTGTAATATTTGGGTTTTAGCAGATCACTGTGACATAATAAGAACACAGGATAATGTAACCTTACTGCCTAGTCACACATGAACTATGACATGTAATAGGGAGGTCTAGTCCATGGAATCTAGTAATGGAAAAAATTAAAGGCTTTCTTTACTTAGACATGATAATTACCATTTTTTAGTTAAGATTTGTATGAGTTGCTGTATATATATACATATACACACACATGCATACATACATAACTACATACATATATACACAACTAATTTTTCTTCATAAGCAGGTCTTAGATTAAATGAAATTCGAGAGTCTTGGTCTGAAATACTTCAAAGTTTGAACAAACCTCTGACTTTGATCTTGGCTGTGAGTCTTGCTGTCAGTGCAGAAGGAGTGATGCTGAATTCATCGCTTGCTGTTTGTGCCTTCACGAAAACCCTTGCTTGTTTATTTAGTCTCACTCCCCAAACTTAAGGCACCTATTTGTTTACCATTAGGTAAATACTGTCATATGACTACTGCCCTGGATGCATAGTAACCTATTTCTGCATTCCTGCTGTTAACTAATAATTGCAAGAAATGTTTCTGGCCTACAAAACATTGCTTATTATTTAGGTGGCCTGAATATATCATGCTTGGTTTCTTGGGTTTTGTCATGATCCTCTACATCACTTATAGACAGAGATCTAGAGAATCTCCTCTGAATTTACTCACTTGATCTTGTGGGCCCTCAGATCCACATGGGAAGATTTTAAAATTATGTAGTAAACGGGAAAATGTCATTACAGCAAGAGGCAAGCCTAAGCTATAAATTGGAGTCCTAAGCTTCTTTGGGGTTTATGGTTGGCAGTTCTCCAGCACTGGACAGTTCTGGCCATGTTGAGCATTTTGCTTGTACTCTTCTTGTAATTAAGTTATATCAATGCCATCTCATGTAAATTGTGCATGTAAGAAATACATGCATTGCATATCCATATATGAATTTCAAAATCAGTTAAGATAATCATGTCACATTAAATAGCATAAAGGGACAGAAAGTTCAAGTGGGAGGCTTTGGTAGTTTGAGCAGACATCCTTAAATCAGCAACATAAATTTTAATATAGTAATTGTATTACAACAAATATATGTGTTAACAGGATGCTGCTTCCAGACTATTTACAGAGAATGCAAGAGAGAAGTAAAATAATATTAATACATTCATATTTTTTTCTAACATCTTTGTTTTTCTAAATCTTCTGCAAACAATCCAGCCCAAACAAATCTTTGTTTTTATAATCTTCTCAATTCTAAAACCCCTACTGGGTTAGATTTTCCAATTAAAATATGATTCTCTATGCCTTTTTTTTTAATAGGAAATATTTACTCAGACACTGCACAGTGTTTTCTTCAATATATGAATTCGACATTTCAAGAAATTAAAATTTCCAGAGTCTGTTTAAGCTCATTTCTAATAACAATTCACAAACAAGTATTCATTAATTTATCACATCAGTCAGGAGCACCAAAACATTGGGACACTCTTTGGGGATTTAAGCAGTCTAAAAATTGTCAAGATTTTCCCAGATTTCCTTTTTTTAAAATAGGATTGTGATGAGGTAAAGGGAATCAGAAATTTCCCTGATTTTTACACAAGAAATCCCAAGACCATTCACTTTATCTTGATTCTGGTACCAGTCCACAAGCCATGAGCAATGACTAGCAGGGCAAATTCTGCAGAACACCTGAAGCACACAAGTAACATAAAACACTTGGTACCAACAATTCACTTTGTGCTTTGCAGGAGCTACTTCTTACCCACCCTGGGCATTGAGCAGTCTTTGATTGGTGAACTGCAGCAGGCAAGCTCTTGGAGTGTGAATATTTCAGTTTTGTTTCCCCCCAAAGGAAGCTCCTTCTTAAGCCCTGAGGCTGTTCCATGGCTGAACCAACTTATTTTTAATTAGAGATGGGTCAGGAGATTACTTTTGTGTAATCCCAAAGCCAGGGCTGCTCAGAGATGACAGATAGTCCACTGGAATTCTCAACACCTTGAAACAGCATTTGGTTTGGTGTGGATGGCAACCTGGAAAAATGTAGGGAGCACTGTCCTGGTTTAGGGCAAATATTTAGGAGGAAACCTCTGGGGGGTCTCCTCTAGGAAGAGTCGATTCCAATCACCCCTCCCCCTACAGGTCCGGGAAGAATTTCCTTAGAGAAAAGTGGAAAAAACTATTCATTTAACAAATAGAATATTCACAAGTATAGGAAAAATTTGGATAATATGAAAACAATGAAACCTCTCCTTCTTTCCTCCACCTTCACTCTCTCTGTCTTTCTGGGACAACTTAAAGCTGCAGAACTTAATGTCCAGCATAAGCAAGAGGACGATTGGGGATACAAACAGGTCATATGGCCAACCCAGGACAAGCACATAAAATAACTCATTTCAAGCAGGGTTGATGATCAATCAGTAAGAGCTGCTCAGTGCACGTTTATTAAGGTCAAACAGCTTCTTATCACATCCCTTTCCCTTTCCCTTTCCCTTTCCCTTTCCCTTTCCCTTTCCCT
>JAHLSL010000078.1:274983-317750 GCA_025920805.1 Petroica traversi | reverse complement strand
CTTTCCCTTTCCCTTTCCCTTTCCCTTTCCCTTTCCCTTTCCCTTTCTCTCCGCTCTCCTTCTCCTTCTCTCTCTCCTCTCAAAGCCAGTAAAACCCTACAAAAAAGAGAGATTATGGTGTCTAAGTAACCATCTCAAAGTAAGAAATCCACAATGATATAAAAATTGTTCTAATTTTAATAAGTAGTTAAAGAGATTTCTTATTATGCTAAATCCTCAGATTGGGTCCCTACTGCTACAATATATACAAACACCAATAAATGTTCCATATAAATTGTTTCTATTAACATTAAACCAGAAAATCTAAAAGAAAGGTAATTTTTTTTTTTAATTCTAGCATATTTACAAGTGTCCATTTTAGCTATTGCATTAGCTTACTGAGGTTTATACTTAGTTTTGCAAGTGCGTGTATTCTGTGTTATAGAGTTAGTATAGAGTGAGACTAATTGAGATCACCATGGCAGTTAAGATTACATATTGATAAATGCCAGGATGATATTGTGCTTCAATAATCCTCATCAGTGCAGCCGTGAAAATGACTGCTATTTCTGTATTGCACTATTTTCTTCTAATAGTTTGAATGGAAAACATCTGATCTGGAATTGTTTGCAGTGGATAAAAGCAGCCTGCATAGTAAAGGATCTGACATATTTGTAAACCAGCAATTATGGCATATACCCAGCAATTTGAAATATTTCTGAATTGTTCAGCACATCCCCAAATTGCTCATGTAATGAAAGCACATGAAAATGTTATTATCATTGTTTCTAGTTGTCTTTCATTTCCCACTGGAAACTTTTTTGTCAGCTTAATACATTTTTGTTTGTTTTAGCTCTAGTTTATTTGGTTTTGGTCCTGGAATGAAAATGAGCTAATGACACCTTTTCTCAGTCTGCAGAGACTTCCTTTTTCTAGCAGGAGCAAATTAGTTGCTCAGTGCATGATCTCAGAGTAAGATAGGGTGCTGCTGCTTTATTTGTTTATTCATATTTATTTTAGAGGAGGAGTATCCACGAAGCATCTGTACAGAACAGTGTCATCTACACCGTCTGGACATTATTAATGGCATCTTGTATTTTTGAAATAAATACAATTGACTCTTCACTGGTTTTTTTTTTTTGGTTGTTTTTTTTTGTTTTGTTTTGTTTGCTTATTTGTTTGGGGTTTTTTGTTCTGTTTTTTAAATTATTAAATTAAAAGAATAAATGAAATAGAAATCTGAAGAACCTCTTGCCAAAGGCCCAATTTAACAACTCCTACTATTTTTACGAGTTGAGAACAGAAGTGACTCAGGGATTAGGAGTGATAGTTGTATCATTTTACCTTCAGATTTTCAGTCTGATTTGTCAGGTATTAACAGAAGCATTACCTAACAGCTTGGAGTGGGATTCAAAAAAAACAGTCACAATCCCCCCTACCCCATGCTCCAAATGTTCTGTAGACACTTTTCATGCTGAAAGCATAGAACAGCTGTAGCCCCCCCCAAAAAATAGCTCTCAGTTGACTTTCCTGCCTAATCCATAAGTACTGCAGAGTTGCTTTATTCTCTGCAGCGTGGCCACCACAGCCAGGGACCAGCAGGGATGGCTGCAGCTTCCCCATCGTCAGCTGCTGCCAAAGGAGCACCTCAGGAGCCCAGACAGGCTCTTAGAAAATGGAGTGGTGCTCTGGATGTGCTGAGCCACAGGGGACTGGGCTGGCACACACTCCAAAGAAGTGGTGAACGGGGGGGGCTTACCTCAAAAGCAAATCAGCTAGTACAAAGAATTTTGATGATAATGCCCCAATGAAGGCTTATAAAGAATTAAAATATGACAACTGTCATAACAATAGAAAACATTGTTATAATATGAGATTGTTTCACTAATTTGTCCTGGCATCCCTGAGGATAAGCAGGCATTTTGGTTCTCCATTTTTAATTTTGTTTGTCTGATATCAACCTAAGCATCTAGATTGCAGTACTTTAAAACACAAAGCTTGTGGAAGAATATCAAGCTGAGTGCAAACATACTGGAGCCAGATTTGCCAGTGCAACATATTGTCCCTGGTATGATCACTCAATTATCAATAAAACCTCTGCAAACAAATGTGTCTTCAGTTTAAACAATAATATAATAATACATATACTTTGAAACTGCAGAGCCTTCATACACTAAATAAATCATCAGGCCACAGCAAAGAAAAGGATTAACTCTAAACCTAATGATAAAAGCAGTTTTAAAATATGTTCCTAACAAAGGACAGAAGAAAGTGTGAACAAAATGAGATTATTTGGATCCCTAGTAACTTCTTCTGGGCTTGTACAATATCCTCAGCCCAGAGATCTCATCTATGACTGTCTTCTGACCATTAATGCACTACAACCACATGAAGAAAATACAAAATTATTAACACAGACTTAAAACCAATCTGAACAAATCATATCCACAGCTGAAACACAGGGAAAAACATAGAGATGTTTATAGTGAAAATAAATTTGTAAGTACAAAAGAAATACCCGTTCCTGTTCTCTTTCTCACATAAATTCACAGACACTCTGCTGCCATTCATAAATGTTTTGAGAAGAAAAGTTTGTCTTGGCTTTCCATTACTCAATTAAAAACTCCTGTCAAAGGAACTATGTTTCAGAAACTATGAGTCTATGTAATGTCAACTTATAGAAATTTGAAAATTGCTATTTAAAAAAGAGTAATAAAAATTGAACTTGATAAACCCTTCTGACTGTCACTTGTTAGAATTTTTACTATATAGATTTTAATTTCTCCATTGTATCAGGCCTGTTTTATTAGTCCATGCAGATACTAAACAATCTCTGTGTAAATTTCCTTATTTTCTGGCAACAAGGATCTCTTGACACTTGTGGTTTTCCATTAAATAGTCTGAAACTTCAGCAGCTAAAACATTTACAACATAAAAAGATGAAAATGCTCAGCATAATCTATTTTTATTGTAACTAGTGTTTGGTATAGTCATGATTATGAGAAACAAAATATTTGCTTTTTTTCTTCACAGGTTTTGACAAGAAGAAATTGTTTTCATATAATTTCCCAGGAATTAAAGTTACTAATATTAAATACAGATTTTAACTGTTTGAAGTATATAGAAAAACTGAGAACACACCTAGAAAACAGATAACATTTCAGACATGCATCTGTAATTAATTTTGAGAAGCACTTTCTTATTTTTCTATAACTCTCTTCACCAATTTTCTTCTGGAACTCAATATTTTCTTGATATTATTACTAAGACTTTCTTCATTGATCTTTTTCTCCTTGATTCTTTACTTAGTAAAAATTACTCTCTTTGCACTCTATTAGTCTTAAAATGGTTTGAGTCTTTTCTATTTACTTCTTTTTAATTATTCCTCCTCTGATTTTGTGTCCCAACAGTTAAAAAAAATGAATTGGGGGAAAAAAAAGTTTCATAATTCTCCAGTTGAAGATAAAAGGAAAGAAGGGAGAGTACTGCAGATGTCAATAGCGAAAATTACCTTGTCTCCATGATCAGCCAGACCTTGGATTTATTGAACTACAGGGCACTATACAAGGTCTATTTAGTTTCTCACATTTGTTTCGCAGCACTGAACCAAAGGAACTGAATGATTTGAGCATGGTTATTGATTAATATTTTTTATTGCAGATATTGTTCCTGGTGCTTCGGGAAAAATGTAGGTATGTTTAAAAGAAAATAAATACATAAATAAGATGGCACGCTGGACTCCTTCTCTTTTGCTCTTTTTTTCCTGCCACATGTGTATCCATTAACCCAGCTCTGGAAAGCTCCCTGAACAATTCATAACAATAGCAGGAACTTAGGAAAAAGTATAGGGATATTTAAAACTAAAACATATACATAAATAAGACAGTAAGGCAGGCTATATGCATATGTCAGCAGAGATGTGAAAGCTGTCTGAAGAATTCTGTCAGTAGTAAGTGTGCCACAGGGCAACTATGTGAACACTCAAATGAGATGGACCAAAATAATTCCTTCCTTGAGCAGCACCCTGCAAGAGAGTGACTTAGCCATACAAAGGACATTCACAGGACAACTGGGGATGTGAAAGTTCTGCCTGGAGGAGCACTGTCTGCTATTTTAATAAGATTTTTTTTAGTATTAAGTCATACTTGAAATGGTAAGGGAAAATTCAAAATTTCAAGATTTCAGACACACATTTAAAACTTGTGAACTTAAAAGTACAGAACTTTGTTGTGTTCCCATGATCTTGTCAGTTTAATTCATGGCAAGAGAAAAAATTTCTCCTTAAACTCTGTTTTCTGGACTGACTTGGATCATGGATCCATGGCCTGTGTGTTGGTTACTAGTTCTTAAAAACATTTTCTAAATGCCTTTGGCTAAATTACAGAGAAGCCATAACTACCTACTAAGACTTCTCAAATAGGATGAGTCTGCAACAGCTGCTGCTTCTCAATTCACACACTTCCCATTTCTCACTAGCGCCTTCGTGTAGACAAACCCTTCCTAGTGACTGAAGCAGATTTTCTGCATCAAAAATGTCTCTTATTTGTGGTGCAATGAAGAGATTTCATATTTCAGTTACAAACCATGTCACTACAAGACAAACAGAAAACGCTTTAATCACAAACTATGTCTACAGAACGTGCTGAAGGTGTGATGACAGTACAGACATCCCTTCTAGTTTGAATTTAGCTAGCGTGGGAAATGAGAAGAGCATACATGTGTAAGTGCAAGCTAGTAGAAGCCTGATGGAGACACATCCTTGGGCCGCTAAGGAATAAAACGTAGCCATTTTTGGGGGTAACACATTCCTAACAGAGCCATCTCATTTTATGGTCTGCAGGGTAAAAGATTGACATGTAATGTTAGTACAGAACAACACATTTTCATTTTACGTCACATAAACTTTTAAAAATAATATATAGGGTTTTAGTATTAACGTATTTCAGGCAGAAGTCTTGCACTATCAAATTCTGTGATGCTGTCAAAATCATAAATTTAAACAGTATGTTTTCATAAACTATTAAGACTTCCTTGCTTCTCTTGTTTACTCATATTTCTGGCACTAGTATGCAAAGAGTGAGATTTCAGCCAATTGATCTGTTATCTTCCTTCTTATCTCCTTTCTGACCCTACAATGGATAATCCAGTCTTTTCCTGGATTATATTACTGTCCAGATTTTATATCTGCTAATAATTTCTTGGGATTTTTTTTCCATGTCTGTGCAAGTTTGGTGCTAACAAAGCTTCCTGATTTATTTCAGCATGCCCTTTTTTTTAAAAAAAAAATGTCGTTTTGACTTAGAAAATATAAACTATCCCTGTCAACTAGAATTCAGTGACAGATGCAAAAAATAAAGGATGTGTTAGAACTCTTCAGGTGTTGTCTCATGCATGAGCTTCAGAAGTCTATAACCATTGTATATTGGTACATATACAATGTACATATACACGGATACATATACAGGGTACATGTACATGGACCCTGCTTCTGCGACATAATCAAATATTAAAAAAAAACAAGACTAAAGATTATATATAAAACTCAAAAAAATTTTGAAATTCTTAAACAAAATCTGATCATTTGCAAAAAATTTTCAAGTGCTACACTGATAAGAAGGAAACTGTTTCCCCACAGTAGAAAGGATGAGATTTAATCTTGTTATGAATCAGAATAGAAATATCTAGAAATATAATTCCTGGTAAAATGGAAAATCAAATTTTTGAGCAGGGCTATTAATCCTTATGCTAAGTGTGGCCTGTATGACATGAAAAAGAGTCAAGTTCCACTGCCACAGGAGCTGGAAGCTCCACTTGTTTGATAATGAAGAAACAAGTAGACGTTCTCTTTTGTTACAGTTCTAATTCACAGACTGTTCCATCTAACAGAATACTAATTACCTTAAGTGGATTTCACAGTTGACAGAGACCTTTGCCAGGAAGACAAGCTTGACAAAGGCAATTGAAACTTAGCTAATGAAGAATACGAGATCCACTTTTGAGGAATGTTAAGTAAGTGCTTTGCTTTTCATGAAAGGTACCTCTTTTATATGTAAAGTAACCATAGAAATGTCAACATTTCATTTTTAGACACCTTGCTAAGTTCTGCAGAAGGTTATCAAATTACTTCTAGGTTTTCCTTTTCTGTAATTACATTTATTCATAGAGCATTTCCTTGCAGTGAAGGTGTGTGAACCAATCCTGAAAAAGCAACACTTAATGTTTGCTTAACACAACTTAATCAAACCCGTCTTCATATTGACAATCACAGGATGGCAGAAATTTTTCTTGCAAATGAGGGCTATGCAGGTGTGTGTTTAGTTATTACACAGTCACTGGAAGCAAAAAAAAGTGCAGATGAGAGCCAGTACTGAAAAAATGTTCTTTTGGGATCATCTTACCTCGGGTATCTCAAAATATGCAAAAAACTACTGCCTTTGGTGCTGCTTGAGCTCACACCAGCTTGGAATTAAGATGAATTTGGGATGCTTTAGAAGCTACTGAGAAAGATGAGCAAAACCTTGCTTGTGTGGTTGGCAAGGGTTCTGCTTGTTCAGTCAGGATCAAAACCACCTATCCAAAAGCTTTAAGATTTACCCCCTCCTTTTTATACAGAAAGTTGCTTCTTCAGTGTAGAAGAGAGCACTACAGCATTCGTACACACTGCAGGGTACACTGATGTAATCCTGTGCTACTGTGAGTATTTTATGGCTCACCTCCATTTTTCAGGGAATTAAGTCTTTAGGTTTCAGCACCAGAAAGGTGTTTGATATGCACATAAATTAAAGTTGTTCAGGTAGTGGAAAGTTTCAAAGACTTCTTAAAGCCAGAAAGCAGTTTATTTCCCGGTTATTCCAGGTTTTACTGAAGAAGGCAATTGGAGAAAGATTCCTTTGAAAATTATCTAGTTTAGAGTTTTTGCTCTCCTTTTTCTGAATCATGTCCTACATGATAGTTTCAATTATTTATTACAAGGCAATGGTAAAAAAGTGTTAATTAACAAAGATGAAAAAGACCGACTCAATGGGAGCTCCTGTAAAGGAACTCTTATTTCTAATGCCTGAGGTGACCACTAATTTACAGCTTTTGATAGCTTGCATGCATGGTTCACAGAATAAATTGGTCTTGGGGAAAATACACTGTACACCTTAGTCACTGTGGTTAATAAAAAAGATCTAGCTTTCGCTGTTGTTTTGCTTTTGTTTTTTTTTTAGTTCATGAAATTTAGTTTTGATAAGATGGTTTAACTTGGCAGTGTTGGAAATTAAAGTATGCAAGGAGGGAAAGAGTGACACTGGAACTGCAAGATTTTCTCCATTCAGCTGAAATGCCCATACCCAGCCCAAGAGGCCAGCTCTAAAAATAATCATGCTTTTTTCTCATTTCTGTGCCGATGTCAGCTAGTCTTTTGCATCTGATTAAAAGGTCTTTTAAAAAGCTTTAAAAATACTAATATCCCAAGATCTTTACTTTTTTTTTTTTTGTTTGTCTTAGTAACAATGAGAAAGAGGAAAAATAACATATGACTAGATAACTATGATAATAATGGGAACCATACAGAAGACTGAAACTAAAATTTCTCTTAATCATAATGCATCAAAAATACCTTCATGTTTTATGTTTTGTATTTAATCACAGCTACACCTACACAACAGTATGAAACAAGTTTCTTGACAAAATTAAGTATTTCAATTAATTAGAATGCTTAACAAGGGTAAACAATACAGTTGACAGAGGTCTAGTTTGACTTATTTTTGCCTGTAATCTCCAGCAGAGGTATCAACTTGTTTCTTGAAAGTTAGTACACAGGAATTCATATTCATCACTGGTTGTCCTAACTGGATTTTATATAGATGTGGCTGATATGTGACTTGTATGAGAAGGACTCTGTCTCTCCCTCCGTGCCCCTCCTTTATTTCCAGCTCTCCCTGTCATTACCAAACAAACAAACAAAAACAACAAAAAAAACCCCAAAACCCAAAAAATCCCCCCAGAAATCCACAAAATCAACTAAATAGGTCTTCTAATTTTGTTCATTTATTTTGGCATTTAACATTGTTAGGTCAAGGGAACCATGTAAATTTTTTAGTGACCACCACAGGAGACTAGGAGTTCCAAGGGCTCAAGATGTGCCACGCATCACTCACAGGAAATCCTTCAAGGAAAGCAGGAGTCTTGAATTCTGAGTATTTTTTTTTTTTCTTTACCTTAGGTCATTGGCTTGGTATTCAGCTGGAAGAAATTACTGGAATAGTTTTTCCAATGATATCTGAAAATGTGAAGTTTTTTGACTGAGTGCCTGTTCCATTAGTGCTAACCCAGAAGCCAGACTGTCCATTTACTTCTTTCCAATCCTGCTGCCCTCACTCTGCCAGTATTCCTCATGTTGCTTCCCAACATCACAGCCATGCAGGACCAATTCAAACCTCCAAGAAGATGAATTCACATGAAAAACTCACTCTTTTCTAAATTCTTTCTGTTTAGATCTTTCAAGCCTTTCAGATCTTCTTCAATTAACACCTCTCCACTTAGCCTGTTTTCCTCTTTTTTTGTTCATTTTGTTGTTGTTTTCTTTATTAATGAGATATTAATTGACATTCTGTGATGTTTCTCATACTTCAAGGTTTTTTAATCTCCTGATGAGCCTTGCTGAGCATAGAATGAGAACAATGAACAAAGACATTGTGAGAGCTAAACTAAAAAGGACTATAAAATGGTAAAGTCCAGAATCAACAGCAACAGATAAAAGATTAACATGATGCTGCTGTTGTGATGAGTTCATTATCACCATGTTCTAGTCAGAACAAAGGTGTGAAAGGAGATGAAGGTTTAACAAATTTAGAGTGTGATGTGAACATAAATGAGATAATCACAGTCTATCGTAAATTGCTGTGGGCTTCAGGACATTTAAAATTCAGATACTTCCAAACTGTCTGAAATATTTCAACTGAATAGAAAGAAAGGTAAATTTACTGGTCTGAGTATCTGAGGTGCATGTCCTCACCTGGAGAGGAGTTTTTGGAGCTCAATTTTTTGTAAAGATGTGGTAATAGTTGATTTTACAATTTTAATGACAGAAGGTAAGGATCTTCATTTAATTGTCTTCCTGTTCTTCAGATTTTTAACATTCTGGAAAATATTTTAGATATCTAGCATTACTGAAGATAGACAGAGTTTTACAGTGATTCTCCCCATTACCTTATAGAGGCTTCCAACCTCATTTTATTACCTTGTATTGCCCGCTATGCATTGATCAGAAGTCCCATTAAGAGTAGATATATAGTTCATACATAGCTGAGGCTGGTTATCATGAATTTCATGCCTGTTGCCATGTGGCCTGGTATTACCTGTGAAAATTCATGCCTCCTTAAATTCCCCTCATCTTTTTAAAACCAAAAAAGCTTATGGTTTTGGGGTTTTTTTGCATATTATCATGTCTTCTCATGCAAAGTCTTAATTTTATCAAAAAGGGAAGGGTCTGTTGGGTGATTTCAGAGATTATGCTCAGATGTTTCTTTCAGGCATGCCAGTGCCAACATCAAACAGTAAAAAATAGCTTGAAAATACAGAGAGCAGAGGCGTTGAGGTTTTGAGGCAGGAGTATTTTTTTTATATAGTGATTCTTTTCTCTTTCACCTTCTGGTAGTGTAAAAAACGTGCCACTCAGTTTTAGAGATTGGTTCTGGGAGTAGGCAGTAGGCTTAACCAATCAGGAAATTAGAGTCCCTATCATGCAGCTTCTCTAGTGAACCACAGAAGGGAGTGAAACAAAGCAAAAGGGGATTTATTAAAGATAAAATTTAATTAAAAGAACAGAATATGAAATATAATAAATATTAAAATAAAGAAATGTCTTCTGGGGCAGGTAGTGACATGAACATGGGATTTGTTTTAATAAGGTGAATAACCCTTCACTAATATGGGTATCGGGGTCAGAATCTAGCCTAAGCATTTGAATATTTTCTAGGGTTCAAATTATTATTTTACAGATATGAAACAGCTTTTTCTCTTCTAGCTGCACATAATTTTGAAAATTGTTTGGCAGACAAAAAAGAAATAAGAATGGAAAACTACCAGTTTGTGTTTCATAAGGAGGGGGAATTAAGCCTCTTCCATTTTAATTAAGTTCTTCAAGTTTCAGCTGAGATACCAGAAGTACCATTGGTGCACCAGAAGACACAAAAAAATGAGTTAACTCATGTTCCTGTACAAAAGTGGATGACAAGTAAAACTAAAATGGCAAGGCACATTATGCAGATTTTTTGTGACTGGCAGTTAAAGATTTACATAAAATTAAAATAACCTTTAAAATTAGGACAACCAGGTCACTCTAATGTGATCTGAATTACTGAGCTAATGATATTCTTATCCTTCCAAGTCTTATAGCCACTGCTGCTGAAAATCCAAGCTGTGCAAGAAAAGTTAAGTTGAAAGAGCTACCCTGAGAAAACTACTCCATACTTTATTGGTGGCACATTTGAAGACTAAATACATTGCTTAAGTAGATACCTAAAGCAAGAAATGTCTCCAACTGAAAATAAACAAAATTATTTCATATTACTCTTCCTTTTACATTTCAGACCAGTGGGGTTTTTTATGCAGACAGAGATTTGATTTTGTTGCATATTCCTAATATACTATAAAAAGCAGGACTGCAAAGTCATCAGTTAAACTGCAGTAATGAAATTAGCAAATAATACTTAATTGATTTTCTGAAAAATATAGTCAGGATCCAGCTGCATAAAAGGTTCTTTTGTGCTGCACTACTGGTAAAAACAAACCCAAAACTGGATTAAGTGGCCAGCTGGGGATACTGACCCCATAATTGAAGACCTGAGTGGTAAACAAGTATTTTAATTATCTCAATGAAAAGAGTGTCCGGGGGGGTGAGGGGAGGAGTGACCAGAGTACATGGTATTCTGGCAGTCTTCTAAAGATCCAATCATTGCTCGAGACTATAAATTAGAGGAATCATAAAGAATATATTATCTTTAGGATTTTATAATCTCATGTTTTCCACTTCAAGCTCTCCAATGGATGGCAGAATCCTGACTAGTTGTAAATAACCAGGTATGCAGTCTTCCTTGCTTTCAGGACAGGAATTTTAAGTCTGTTTTGTGAGTGCCTCTTTGTCCTTTGTGTGAGAGGCTGCTTTTCGCTTTCTTTTAATGATAAAAATGATGACACATTTTTTTAAGGTTTCAATATGGTTGTTAGATTTGATTTGTCTAAATTTGTCATTAAGCAAATTATATACAGTTGTCTACGAGCTTCTCTTCCTATTAGAGAATGCTTCCAGCCATATATAAAAAACATACATATGCTAGCAACCTCTATACAGCTATATGTACATATTTCTTAAGTACTGGGCCGTGTTCACAGTGATGGCTGTAGGATGCATCTCAGTATTTCATGCAATCGGTTGGATGTAAGCACAAAATGACTGCTGATGCAAGGATTGGTTGAGCGGTAAATAATTATAATTGCGCCTTGCGCTCATCTGGAATGATCTGGATTGCAGTGATGATATTTATGTGACTTTGTGCTGGGTCTGTCTGTGCTCTGAGGCAGCCAGATGCCTGCAAGCTCCAATTCAAAGGCAGGCAGCCTAACCAGGGTGTTTGAACTCTCAGCTCTCTTCATTAGCTCGCTGAGCTCACGGCCCTGCTGCTCCTCACTGCAAGCCCCTGTTTTGCTGCTGTCTGTGTTTGGAGTGTTTGCTGAAAGCGTTTGTGTCTTCCTTAAAATCCCTTCACCCTTGATACTCTGGGCTCATTACAGCAAAATCAGTTCTAAAAGAAGAAAATTCAATTCTTTTCATCTTAATGAAAAGGAATTGGAGTCCTACCTGTAGCACAGGGGACTCAGCTAAGGTTCCTAAGGACAGACATCTGTTGTGGGGATTATATTGGATAAACAAACTTAGGTATGGAAAAAATTTAATTAAAATAGAGCTATCTTATGGTCCTCTAAACTCAGAAATAATGGACAGGAGCAGTTAAGTGATGATAATCCTTTTAGGTGGCACTGAAGGTACAGATGCTTGAATGTTTTATCCTGATGTCCTGTCCACACTAAAAAAAGAAAGCTGAAAAAAATATTAAAATAACAAGTCAAAAATACTAGGCAAAAATTTTTTAGTGAAAAAAAAAGTCAGTCTCTTTGGTGCTTTCAGCAAAAGCATGGAGTGAAACATGATTATAGACTTCTATGTGAAAGACAAGAAAGTATTGAATTTTGAAAGGTTTTTTATTTATTGGAGAAAGGTCTACCAAACACCTGAGCACCATGCAAACAATAGTATGATTGCCTCACTCAGGGGCACTAGCTGAAGTGGTTTTAACCTAATGACTTCAGGTTGGGCTAGGGACTGTATTCATATACTTGTGCATGTATATGTTTGTAAGCAGTGGAAATTAACTGTGAGACAAATGAAAATCAAGATCTCTGTTTCTTTGGGCAAGGGACCTGGGAGTAGGTGAAATGTATTACCTCGGGTACTGAAGAGTTCAAACTACATTAGCTAATGCCCCCTTCTATATTTAATATCCATGAATCTATATTTTCTTATTCTTCAAGAGCGTATTAATATATCATTTAAAACTAAGCATTTTTAAAATTGTAAAAACATTTTTATTTTTAATGACACGTTTGTCCTGGATACATGGGGTGTGTGACCATGTGTGTTACAGTGATATATTAAAACTCCTGCAGCAATATCATGGCTCCCAGATGCAATATTGCAACCTGTATTTGCATAAGCACTTCAGCTATGGAATATAGTACATTTTCTTCTCTTATCAGAGCAGATTTGCAGAATTCACTTACATAAAAGTCTGTAGAGAATAAAAGAGTACTTCAGGTTCCATAAAAGTTACACTTAATGACTATTTTGATTGCTGTGGTTTTCACCTCAAATTTTATGTTAAGTATTCAATGTATTTCTTCCAAATCTATCACAGGACAATTTTACCTAAAATGATTCAGTAATCAAACTGGCAGTATTTTACTTTTCAGTTTTTCATCCTGAATGTAACTGGCTTATTATTAGCCTGTCAACACTACTGCTTTTTAAATACTATTTGTTAATTTTTTTAAACTGGATTACTAGTAAACCTTCCAATAGTCCCATATGAAAGAGAACACTTTTCAGTTGCTTTAAAAATCAAATCTAAAAAGGACGGACTGTTTGTGTAGGAATAGAAGCATACTGATAAATAAATGTACAGAGCTAAATACAAAATTAGATTTTTAATTTAAAAAATCCCATGTTTGCTTTGCTCAGCCTAGAGGAAAATGTCAAAAGGTCTGACATATAAAAAAAACCTGCCACTCACCTAGTGGTGGGGGTGACTTTTTTTGAAGTTGCTGCAGTTCAGGCACTCTTAAACCTGGCTATTAAAAAAAAACAAAAAAGAAAAAAAAAGAGAGCTACATTTTAAAATATTTTCTATTATAGAAAAAAATTCTTATTACTGGAGTCTGTCATGGACACATAATGTGATAAAATTAATAATATTTAGAGAATAATTATCTAAAAAGTTAGTAAATGTGCAGTTTTAAATAAATTCCAGTCATCATGTTCCTCTCCAGGTTTCCATTATAGATCTGTGCTCTGCTTTCCTTCTCCTTGCTAGCACATTTTGACGTTGACTGTTCTGCAGAGATATTTGAATTGAGTTTTTGCCTAGGAGCCAGAAGTTCAGACACTATATACTCATTTTTAGTACAATCTGTGACCACAAAAGACACACTAGAAACTGTTTTTCATTTCCATTTTGACTATGCCCTACAATTACCACAGTTCAGTCACCCTGGACATTTCATGCCACGTTTCTGTCTTACATTTTCCCTATTTCCTGAACTCTTCTTACGATATCCTTCTTCATAAAATATTCTATGAAGACTTTAAGTGAAAGGCGAAATATGGAATTATTTAAATCAGGAGAAAGGCTAAAAAGCTGCAGGGTAAAGCTGCCACTCAAAGGGAGCTTGTCAAGTTGGAGAAACTTCATGAAGCTCAATATAGGAAAGCCAGAGCCTTGCACTTGGGACTCAGTATTCCCACACACCTCTGCAGTCTGGTACCTGATGAGCTATGGGGTTATCTGGAGAGGCTGGAATACACATCGGAGATTTTGTCTGGGCCAGGCCCTGAGCAACCTCATTTGACTCCAGAGTGGAATCACAGCTGAAGTTGCTTTAAGTTTGGTCCTGGATGAAACATCTCCAAAAGCCCCTCCTGGAAAAAAAAAAAAAACAAACAACAAAAAAAACCCCCCAAAAAACAACCAGAATAAAAAATTCCATGTCTCTATCTTAGAACAGGTTCTTTCACTGTTGTACCTGAAAGAGCTACAGTGGCTCTCGTAATTTGAGCACACACAGTGGAGTTGCACATTTTCCCTCTTACATTCCCCTCCAAAAAACAAAAAAAAAAAGGTAATTTAGAGTGCAAAAGGAAGGTTTTGTCTCCTCATTTTATTGATTTTACATCTCTTAAAAATACAACCAAAAAGAATGTATTTCTTCCATGATTAGATCTGAAATGCCATGAGACTACACAGAAGGTTGCTCTTTCTCAACTCTAAATTTTATCGCTATTACTTCCCAAGTTCACTACTAAACATGGACAGCTTGTGAAATACTTCAACCTGTCTGGCTTCTGACAGGTCTTCCTACAAAACTCTGACTTATCCAAGAACACTCTGTGGCTGTCATGACTATCACTCCACAAACCTTACTTCTACAGAAAAATCCAGTGGGAATCACAGAAAAACAGCAACATTAGCCAAAGTCCCTTGTTCTGTGGAGGAGCACAGAAGCAGAATTTGCTTTTGTGTCATATCTGAATTTGAGAAGAATGCTGCTCCCAATTTTATATGAAAGATCAGACCACTACAACCAATAGAATACATACATACTGGAAAACAGTTTTTCCAGAAAACATAGGTAAAGATCAGACACTGTCTAAAAAAATAAAACATAGCAGAACCTTACCGCTAAGTGTGTTATTTAATAGCTATTGATAATGGCATAAATTGAGCATATGGGGTTTTTAATCTACTGCTAATAGGAATAATAATATTGATGATGATGAAGAAGAATAGTTTAATACTGTTCTATCTAGCTTTACACTTGGTATGCTCCATGACTTGGACACCACTATGGAAAATCCAGGTTACACAAGGAAATATTGAATTTGTGTCAAGAAAACTGCTTACATAGTAATACACTTATTGACTTAATCAAAAATGCAAAACGACTGTGCTTTATAACACTTAGAAGATAATTAGAGTTAGTATCTCTCTTCTGCCATATTAACCTTTCTACAGCCATGGCAATATATACTTGTCGGGGGTGGTTTTCTTCAGGTTTTTGTCTTTTACTAAATATAAACAACATAACTTTGACTTTCCAAAAGGAGTTATATTGGGATTTTTGGACATGATTTTAAGGCTATTAAGATTTAAATGTGTTCCAATATTTCTAAATTTCTGGAACCATAGAAATTAAATGTACTTTTCTTCATGGCTTCCCCACAGTTTTCTCCATCTGTTTTTATTTTTAAGTGCTCCAACTTCCATCAGGTTAAAGATTTTACAGTGAAGAATGCTTTTCTAAAGTTTCTGAAGATTCTGATTCTGATTTCTCCAGAATCACATGAACAAATTACAGACATGTGTAGAATGCTCTCAAAATCCATAAACATGGAATTCCTTGAGAGAATTTTCTTGCCAGTACATTGATTAGGAAAATGTTCCTCAATACTCTCAATTTAAATTACCACTGTTTAATTAGGTATTATTGCTGAATTAGGGATTGATTTCTTATGTCAGGATTTATTGGCCCAGGCTCCCACTGACTGTAGCCAAGTTTTCTCAAAATAAAAACAGAGTGAGGTGACCTTGGTTCCTGGCGATGCTTGATGCCAGCTGATCCAATGGTTAAGGGCCACAGGAATACAAAAATTATTCCAATTTATTCTAGTTGCCAACAGCAGATTGAGATTGTCCAGGTAGACCTACAGCTTTGCAGAGAAAGGCTTATCCTTTTTAGGAGTTATTAAGAAAGTTCTATGTCCTCAAACTTCCTTCAAAAAAACCCCCGAACTTTTGCTGCTGAGTTAGTGAGTGGAAGTGTCTTTGTTTTGGGGGCCATTAAGCATTGCTAGTGTAATCCACTATTGCATCCACTGACTTCTCCAGTAAAAGTGTGGGCTCTATTTTGAATAGTCACCTCTCTATTGAATTAACTACACTTCTAGCAAATGTTTGGACACATAAATTTTGTTTCTTTGGAATGAAAACAGAATTGATCTATTGGCAAGATAATCCATATCTCTGAGATTATGAAATAACAAAAACTGCACCACAAGTGTTTCTGAAAATTATTTTAAAAGATTCAGTGAAGAAATAAATATATTAGAAAGTTCAGCAGTCTTCTGGTTCTCATGAGGAAGTTGCAATTTATGGAAGAAACTGGCTACAGTAGTGTAAGAGCAAAATCTACAGAATGAAGACAAAATACCTTCGTTTCTAAAACATGCCAGTGAACATACAATGAGATCATATTAATCTCCTGAACTTCCAAATTCACAGGTTTAGATTTTACTGTTATTAACTTGAACAATTATTGAAGGAATTCCTACACTGCAACAGAACAGAGACCTAAACTCTCAATTCATAGTCATCCTGCTTACATGAAATTTGTGGTTTACACATGATTAAGAAATAAAGCTAAAAAACCAACCAAAAATAGCCTGCTATTGTGACATTTCTTGCCAAGAAGAAATCAAATATTGCAAAATAACACTCAAACATGCAGATGTTTGAGTTTGTGCTTTGGACTTCTATGAATATAAGAAGGTAGGATGCTTAAGTGAAAAAAAAAAAAAAAAGGAAGAAGAAAGAAATGAAAATTATAATAACAAAATGAATTTGTGCATACTTACCCAAGGTGATAGATATGCACATAATGAATGCATCATTGAATGACTTTCTGTCCTAACGCCCATCAGAAAAAAAGAGCCTTCCATTTCCTGTCAAGAAAATAAAATTAGTTCCTCCCAATACTGACCTTTTACTAGTTTAACTTTCCCAGAACCCTTCGGTATAATTATTTTAAGAAGGTGATAAGTAATGGCAGTATCTAATACAATGATGTCTATAACGCATCATCTCCTATACCAACAAAACGATAATCGTTACAAAGGACTTGCCTGCGGTGCTCTCTATTCCCATGGCAGAAGGTAATGACTAAAGAAATTCAATATTTGGTCTAAGTTGCTGCTTCTTCAGAAAGAAAAGGGATGAACATTTTGGAGACCTGAAAGAGCTGCATGATCAATGGTTCCTCTCTTAAGGTGCATGCAGTGAATGGAAAATAATAAAACAATAGATGTATCTGATTTTGGAATTCAGGATCCATCATTTCACATGTTCACAGGCATTATTTGATCTACATAATTATGCTGAATATTTGAATTAAACTAAGAATAATAAATAAGAAAATGAACTGAATCTCATTTCAAAAGAAGACTTTGCTACAGATAGAAAATATTTTTGCATGTATACCGTAAGTTTGTATGACAATAGAAATATGATTACATACAAAAATAGGAAGTGATATATGCATCCATTATTTTCAGATGTTACATCAGAGAATAAAGAAATAGTGAAAGAGTGGCAAGTGATCCCCTGACCAAAAAAAAAAAAATACTTTTTTGATTTTAAGGAATCAGTTTCCCTGTCCAGTTCACTGCTAAGCTGTGGATACAGTGGTACCAGCACAGCACCAAGAGGGGCAAGGGGCAGTGGCTGGAGATAAGGAAATTTAAGCCAGTATTACCTTCAAAGAAATTCACGTGGCACCCTTTTCCAGGGGGAGAATTCAGT
Source organism: Petroica traversi (assembly GCA_025920805.1). Lineage (NCBI taxonomy): Eukaryota > Metazoa > Chordata > Aves > Passeriformes > Petroicidae > Petroica > Petroica traversi. The sequence continues at coordinate 299,877 of JAHLSL010000078.1, read as the reverse complement.
CCTTGGGAAGCATCCGTGCTCCTCATCTAAATGAGACAGAAGCTCAAACTCTGCCGTGCGTGGGCTGCACCGTGACCCCAATGCCTGTGAAAGCACTCTGGCTGTGACCACTCTCACCCCTAATCTCATCCCTGAAAACCAAGCCTTAGAAGATGTATAAAGTACTTACTCACTTCTGAACATGCTTTAAAGCTATCCCTTGGAGCAGATGGAGTTTATTTTGTAATCTCTGTACAGCAGCTGAGTGATGAAAAATATACTGCAGTCCAGAGCCAGTGTTTCCCTTCAAATTTTTTGAAATGTAATAAAAATTACTTTGTCTAATTGAGGCACCCTTTCCTATCCAAAGGGAAAGGTTAAGTTTTTGTCGATGACATTTTATTAAATATTTCCTAATGTATTTTTCATTAATGGATGTATTTGTTAGTCCCTGAGGGAGCCTCAAGAACTCAGCACTAGAAAATCTTTCACCACCTTTTTACAGATTTATAAATGTTTTAATGATCTAATCAAAGCAAAGGAACAATGGAATATTATTTAAGTAAGCATTATAGAAAAAGCAAGTGAACAGCTAGTTCACTTTGCACAATCTATTTTTGAGTAATTTTGAATAAGAATGAATTCCTTAATTTCAGTCTGTTTGGAAATAATTTATGAACAGAATTAGGACAGACATTCTTGAATATGCTGATTTTTGTAAGTTGTTTCTCCAGTTCTAATAACTGTTAAAAATGATTTTTTTTTTTTTATAAAATATATCCCCATTACAGCCTGAATTTCTTATGGAGAAGAATGTGACACAATCAGGAAGCCCATTTTTTTATCTTGTTTTTCCAGAAATTAGGGCAACTGAAAGTGAAGAGTGAGGGGGAAAGAGGCTCTGTTCTATTCAGTACTAGGAGCATAATATTATATTATTATAAAAATTCTTTATCTATGTATTATAGCAAAAGCTCTATAGTACCATTCCATAATGACTTTACTTTTTAAAATTTAACATGTACTTGAAAAGATGAACAAAAGTCTTGATGGTGTACTTCAGTCACTGCTTACTTATTTTCACATAATATAGTCTTTAACTGATTTTACTTGCACTTTAGCTTTTTATGGTAATTGCCTACTTATCCTGTTCTCATCAACTAATCGGGAGTAATTATTACATCTCTAATTGACCAACAATAACTATTGTATCTTCTTTTGCTAATTAAAGGCTTGTTTAGGAGAATATTTAATTTGCTGTGGTAACTTTTTCTTCTTAGCAAGCAAGCCAATGCATTTATTACATTATTATATTTTATTTTTATTCTGCTTGTATGAGACAGTGCATGCAAAGCTCCCTAAGAAGATTATGTGTAACACCTTATATCTGCCATAAAAGGTTCAGCTGAAGCTTATGTTATTGTTAAATGTCTTGTAAAAGGAATCTGTGACAAAGTTTCAGTTATGATATGGAAAGCATTCTAGCGCAGGAAAAACTTAAGAAAATAAAATTATTTTTCCCACAGATAATTTGTTAGGGATCCTATTTTGGGCTCACTCCCATCTTACACAGTCTTTAATGAGATCCCAAAGATAACATTGTAGTGGTGGTCATGGCTCTCTGTTCATAATGCAAAGTTGACAGTCATCATCAGGCAGAGCTGTCCTTAGGCCTCTAAAATTAAGCCATTTCAGTCATCTTGGAAGTTGGACTGAAGAAGGGAGGGAAAAGGAGAGCCCCCGTGGCTGCTCTTGCACCACACAAGGTCTGCAAGAGCGCTGGTGCTGCTGCCATACACAGAAGTAGGAGATGTACAGGAGTCTCTGGGGAGATGCTCTGAAGATGCTCATGGAGGGGATCCTTCACATCCACATCAAAGCAGTGTCTGGAAAGTCAGGTGGCAGCCTCAGGTATACAACCAGAAAATGACATGATTTCACATCCAGTTCCTACTGTTACCACTTCTTGCCACAGACACAACACTGGTTTGGTGTTGCCTAATCCTCAGATTTAGCAAATCTGTGTAGGAATGAGCAAATTATGTTTAACCTTATCTTCGTGTAATTTAGTTCCATGAGCTACACTGCAACCCACAAGTTAAAGGCTTGTGTAAAACCCAAGAAACCACACTTCACACACTGCTGACTAAAAACTGAGGACTGCATAGTTTCTTTGTTCAAGTGTTAAAGATGCTTCAGGTAGAGTTGCTAAAAAAGTGCACTCTCACGTTGTTCCCCAATGCAGTACAATTTATGTACACTCATGAACCAAGACATTGCATGCAAGCTTGTTTTGTTGACAAAGAAGAAGAGGTCAAAAGGCATTTGGGACTAGACAAAAGATCATCTGGGAGTTAAAGAACTATAAAATTAAGTTCTTCATATTTTCTTCTTAATCAATTATTGTTAATAAGTTAAAACACTAGAAAACATTTGCCATAGTCTTACAATATCTAAAGAGGAAAACATCATTTTTAATACAACCAGGACTTTTTTTTTTTTTTTTTAAGGGAAGATTATCTTTCTGTGAAGAAGACAAGGACATTTTATTCTTACAGAAATCTCTTCAAATAAGAGTATTACAATGGAAAATAGGGCCAAAGAAATATGCTTGGCATACGGTTGAAAAGATTTAAACTGTGTGGTATGTAGCATAATAAATAAAATCTTTTTCTACTGAAAAAAAAAAAATGAGCTGTTCTGCCTGACCTTGGTCAAATTAGAGTGGTGTTCACTCGTAATAAACTGCTGATGTTGTCTCTGAGAGGCCACACCTTTTATAAGCAGTGACCTTCATTTCCCTTCCAGCAGCCTGGAGAGTGATGGGGCCTTTTGAATGTAGGAATGCATTTTTATTGCTATTCTGAAAATTAATCTGTACTTTATTTAAAGGAGAGTGCCATTTTGGAATCAAAACTAAAGCAGCACCATTTCACTGCCCATGTGATGCTTCTGTAGTTCAGGTTCTGGAACTGCAGAGGTTATTTTTGTCTTGGTGTGTCAGTTTTGCCGCATGAGGGCAGCTGTTTATTTCCAGTAATTGGTGATCCTTGGAATCTCTCCAAGCTGTAGTAGTTGTACCTGACCATGTGCTTACAGGACAGGGGACTGTCGTGCTGTGTTTTATGTGTGTCCTTGGTCTTGAACATTTACTACCAGCTCTGAACAACTTGGCCTGTTCTTATCTGTAAAGGCAGAAGAGCATGAGTCTGTTTCTGAAGGGATACTTAAAAGGAAAATAAATCCAGGATCCTTCTGGCAGCTAGAATGGAATTAATTGGAATAGTTAGTAAATGCTAAATATCATTTTGAATTGGAAACAGCTGGTTTGAATATGAAGAGGCTAAAAAAATATATAATAAATTTTCTATGTTTAGGAGAGGGAGTTTCAAAGTGCTTTTTGGCCTAACTCAAAATTATTTCATGCTGTGTTGTGTGGAATAATTGTAACATAAAATTATTTCATACTATTTCAAACTACAAACAATTAAAAAGAGAGATGGAGATTTAAGCATGAGCTAAAGGGGTAGCAAATCCTCATAAATAAAGCCAAGGTTCCCAATGCAGTAGTTTATAAGAATGAAGTAGAATCAATTCTCCCTATTTGGACCTATTTCTTAACTTATTCAAAGAAAACCAAAACCATTGAAGAGGTACAGCTCAAAGAATCTCACTAGAACATCATACATGGCTGTTTCTGAAGTTTTTCACTGGAAGTGAAGCATGTCTCTAGCACCCACAAGCTGATTTCAGGATATTGCAGAATCTGCTTGAGAATTCAACACCAAATTAAAGGTGACAGTACTAAATCTAAGTCACAGGCATTATTCAAAAAAATTGATTTTTAAAAGAAGTAGTCGTGCTGGGTTAACTTGGTGTGTTAATTAATAGCGACTCAAGCATCTGTAGTTTTTACACACTCCTAATTCTTGGGTTTCATGAATGTGTAACTTATGAGCTAAATCTACAAAATTGTCCCCTACCACTCAGTTGACTAATATCTTACTCAATGTACAGTTTCATGCTAAAAAATGTATGTTTAAGCAAGCAATGTAGCTGAATAAAAACAATACTAATAGTTATAATACGAACAAATAATAATACAGTAACAGTGTAACCTGAATAAAAACAGATTTCTCCATTTGTTCAATTGAGAATGGCTGACTTGAACACAAAACTGGAAAAAGACTGTGCAAATAGGTAACTTCAAAAGAGTATTTATAAAAACTTTGATTCAAAATATCCAGAAGAGCTTGTTTTCCTGCTCAGAATATCAGTACATTTGAAGCTACACAAGATGCAGAGGGAGAATTGTAAAGCTGAAGGGAAAAATTGCTGTGATAGGCAAAAAGCAGCTATTTCTCATTTTATATTGAAATTCAAACCATTTGGGGCCTGAGTCCTTAGGCAATTTTCTACATTGGAATTCATTTAATGATGTTATTATTTTCCCCTCAAATTGATGAAATGGAGGACATTATACTTTTAAATACTCCTTTCATATGTGAAAAAGATCAGAGAACATCTGACTCCTCCAGATCTGATTTTCTGCTAGAACAGAACAGGATTTCTGGCCAGCTCAGTGCTGCACAAAGCATAACCATCCATTCACAGAGTATAACAGTAATGTGAACATTCCGTCCTCCCTATAGGCAGCTAGAATGGTTTAGTGTCAGACAATTATAAAATATGCTGAGATGGAAAGGGACTCATTAGGATCACAGAGTCCAACTCGTGGCCCTGCACAGGATACCCCAGGAGTCACCCCCTGTTCCTGAGAACATTGTTGAAATGTTTCTTGAACTCTGTCAGACTTGGTGCTGTGACCACTTCCCAGAGGAACCTGTTCCTATGCCAAACCACCCTCTGGATGAAGATATTTTTCCAAGTTTCCATATCCAACCTAAACCTTCCCTGACTCATCTCCATGCCATTTCCTTGAGTCCTGACACTCAGTGCCTGTCCATCCTCTTCCCATTGGGAGGAAGTGGTACCTGCAGTGAGGACACCCCTCAGTCCCCTCCAGGCTGAAACTTCATGGTCACTGTGGCCACCCAGAACTTTGCTCATGAGATCCACTCTGTTAACAAGCAGTAGATCGCGGAGAGCATCTTCCTGATTAGGCTCCCTTAAGACCTGTCATCCAGATTTTTAGGAATCTCGTGGCCTGGGTGATTCTCCCAGATAATTTCTGGCAAGCTGAAGTCCCCCATCAGGACAAGGGAAGTTGATGTGGAAGCATCCCTTAGTTCCTCAAAGAATAATTTATCAGCGTCATCATCCTGGCTGGGAGGTCTGCAGTAGACTCTCACATCCACAATTTTTGTTTGTCCCTTGCTTTTTATCCAGATGTTCTTAACTGTGCCATTGCCAGCTGTGAGCTCCATACATTCTCTTCCTTCCATTGCATACAATGCCAACCCCTTTCAGCCTGCCTGTCCCCCCTGAAGAACTTGAAACCATCCAACAGGGCACTCAAGTCACAGGACTCTTCCCACCAGGTTTTACCTGTGCCAGTGATGTCAAATCTCTTTGGTACTGGGCCAAAGTTTCAAGCTCATCTTGCTTGTTCCTCATGCTGCTGTTAGTGTAGAAACATTTGAGTTTTGGTACTTTGTAGCCAGCACCTTGTGAAGCTGATTGAGTCATCCCATTAGTGCTCCTTTCCTCAAGTTCTGGCTCACCATACCATCACTCATCACTGGCAACCAGTAAAACCATCCCATTATTTAAAGGTCATTATTATAAGGAAAAAATCATGGACATTTAACTGAAAAAACTATAAGTGTAATATATTGAATAGTCTTCACTTTTAAAAACAAAATACTGACATGGACTTAAAAATCAGATTTTCAAAAGCAATCTGTGCCAAAACAAGTTAAACATATCCTTCTAGGCTAGTTCATACCACACTTATTTCAGTGTTTCCCCAAACCAAGTGCAATGAAAATCAAAGCACTGTGCATTTCTCAACCAGTTTTTTACTGACAGACTGAAAAGGAAGCTACTGTGGTATGGTCTGTGAACCAGTGTGGGTTTGGCTGCTCAGTTGTGAATATGTCATAAAGATGTCATTAACATAAAGAGTGTAGGAGTGTATGCACTTTATTCCTTGTACACTTTATTTCTACTCTCTTTGCCCCATTTTTAATGGTTGAATTTTCCCAAATATTTGACCAAAATCTGTTCCAACCTCTCAATATCCTGGTCACCTGTCTCTGTACCTTGCCACATTTTCCTATGCTGCCCCCATTTTGCTATCACATTTTGCTGTGCTGTTCTAAGAGTGGATCTGCACCCAGTGTTCAAACTGAGGTGTCACGGCAACTGTGTATGTAATGGCTCACAATGCTCTCTGCTTTATTCTCTTTTCTTTTTTCCTAAAAATATTTGGGGTGTGTGACCACAGAAGAAATTTAAGCTGAATTTCATAAAAATACTCAAGGATAAGATTCTCTGTGTAAAAGTTAATTCATTACCTACCATTCTGTATGTTAAATTGCAATTATTTTTCTTCCTTCGTTTACCCTGCTACATATATCAACACTGATCTCATCCTGCTATTTTACCACCCAGTCCTTGCAAGCACCTTCTGCATCTTTTTGTCATTACCCTTGCCTTCATTATCCTCAGTAACTTTGCAAACTGTGTCACTTCACTGCTCATTCTCTTTTTCAGATCGCTGATGAATACATCCCCCTGGGACTCCATGGTGATTTTCTTCCAGTAAGAAAACTGACCATTAACTCCTACTCTCCATTCTATAAGCTGCTGCTGTGCATGGTAAGTGTGCAGAGTGGGAGGCTTCTTTTTATACTTACACTTTTTAAAAATTATTGCATCTAATTTAAAATTATATATAATATATAAATTATATTTTAATGATATAAATATATTCCTGAAAAGAGACTCAGCAATTATGCTTTTAAAGTGAACTTATTTTTTTCCTCTTATTGGAAGTATTTTAGATTTGCCCTCTGTCAAACCTTGACATTTTTGGTCTGCTTCTATTTTTTATGTATGTGAATCACTTGCTTTTCAATACCAAACTGTCAGAGACTTGTATATCTTGAAAAGAAGCCAAGTTTCAGTATCATTATACTTACACATTCACCCTGAGGCATAATTGTTCTAATACACAATTTTCATCCTGCAATTTAAAGGAAAGTTAGTGCGTCTTTCTGCCTTCCAGTAACTGTCACAGAATTTTCAGTATGCATTGGATAACACGAGACCTTTCCTGTTCCCATGGAAATCAATAGTAACACTTCATACCCATTAAACCCTATCAGAGATAAAAAATGGGATCTACATAATTAGGACCCATTTTTGTTTGATGGCTGGTTCATTTGAAATCAGTAGAACAGTTAGTCAGGAGCACACAGGGTGGGTTGCCATGAGCTAAAATTTTCAGGCAACAAAAATAAAGGTGAAATGCTGGGATCCCACTCATTGGGACCCATCCTACCCCTGCCCCCTCACCAGGCAGACATGTCATGCCGTGCTGGGGAATGCCAAGCTGAAGGAAAATGGGAGCAGGAAAGTGCCTGAGAGCAGCGATGCCTGAGGCTCATCCAGGAATAGCAGAGGACACCAAGCAAGGAAACCCTGTGCTGAATGAGAAGTTTGCTGAGCCCAGGCATGGGAGATCTGAGAAAAGGCAAACCACCTCTCGTTTTTTCTAGTCTCAAACCTCACCTGAGCACTGCTCAGCACCATGCACCTAATGCAAAGTGTGATGCTTCCATGGGTGCCAAAGGACAAATTCGGGATAGAGAGTAAAAGTAGTGGAAATTCTCCATCCATGTACCTGTTCTTCAGGTTTTTGCATCAAGATGGGGTGTCTCAGAGCTTCTTCTCTCAGGAGAGATTTAAGGCAGTTTCAATTCACTTCTCTGAAACAGTGAAGCCAAGGGTCTGACATTTTGTGTTGACCGCCATCCTCTTTTGATTGGCAAAATAAATTATGATGGTTGAAATAAAAAGAAGGGAAAGAAATGTATTTTCCCTAAAAATCCCCCAGTTTTGAAAGAATTACAAAAGCTAGAGCATCACATACAGGATTAATCATAGACTGATATAACTGCAAGTTAATATTTTTAAAAAGGGAAGAAGAATTTGTTGGATTTATTTACCAGAACCTGAAAGATACTGAAAGTTCAGAATCAACCCAGTAGTATTATGGCACACTAAAAGGGCAGAAAGTAACATAAAAAGTCAATAAGTCTCAGTAAAATAAATTTATTTTCCTCTCAAAGGAATATAATACAAATACTGGTCAGATACAGTGTATTCAGGAACTTAAGAGCCAACCCTCACAGTAAGTGCCTTAGGATCACTGCAAGGTTTCTCAGCAGTGTAAGTTTTTTTTACTCCAATGAAGGTAGTTTAAAGCTTTGTAGAAATACACAACTACTCTGCCTTCTTGCTGTGAGTCAAAGATGCAGCTCTAAGTAATGAATTGTTACTTCACCCCACGTAGCTACACCGGTCAATTCTTGCCATCTCAATATATCTTTTAGTTGTTTTCAAATGAACTAGTGTAAGTATCATTTTCTAAAACTATGAATATCCAGTTATTTCTTTAGCAGCACATTTCTTTATTTTGTAAATATTTTTAGAACTAAAACATAATCTAATACACACAATCTAAAAATAAAATAGATGTAATGCACATGCTATGCACATGAAGTAAAAAATTAAATACTTTTTTTTTACTGTATATATAGAGCAACTCTTTTTCTGACTTAATGAGTATCTAAAAAGAACAGAAGCAAGCAGGAAGGCACTAACTTGCCAGTCCACCTGACCCCAAACACAATTTTAAAACACCAGTCTCAATTCTTTCAGTCATCATTTACCCTCAACTCTAACCCCATATTCAGTTTTAGTCTTACTTGTGATTACAATGTCCTTAATAAAAGGGTAGGCAAAGTAAAAGTTCTCTATAAATGTCTGAAGCAGAATAAAATAGTTTGCACAGAAAGTTCCTAAAGATTGGTATATAATTGGTATCAATTTAATTCTTCATAAAGCTCACTATGACTTGTAGAATTTCAGATTTGTGGTTCTCCTTATGTTCCAGCCATGCTTGGGATCCATAAAACTCTCAAATTTAGAAACTAGCACTTCTGTAGAAGATGTTCTGGGAATCTTTACTTTTATTTGCCAAAACGTGAATAAAAGCCTCTAAATATAAAATAATGACCTGGATATCCTGAAAGCATCATTGTATGGACATTGTAGGGCCACTAGAAATCCTGCAGACCCTACAAAGCTAATTAAAAATTCTCTTCAATAGGAAAAACAGCATGCCAGGAATAAGGACCTATGAACAATAATTTTATTTTTGCATTGTGTTGATGCTCTATGAATTAGAACACTTTTAGTAATTAAAATATTCTAAGGCCACATCCTTACCTGACTATCTCACTTTTTTTCCCTGTCTTGCTCTCCAGTTTTTCATCCCTTAGTTTTCTTCACAGCAAGCCATTGATCCTGCAAGCTGTAACTTTTCTATTATTGAGCTTTAAAAAAAATCTGTATTTTACAAGTCTGATTTTGTACTGAACTGGTCTAAAAGCAGAACAAGTTATTAAAAAAAGCATAATTGTATAAACAAAATGTTCTGCCTGTTCTTTAGAATGTATTACACCTGTTCTTTAGAATGTATTACACCTATGAAATGACTAAAGAAAAAGAAAAGAGCACATTCTTAGCCCAGCTTTTACCTTCCCTGGTTATCATAATATTTTTGCAGTTGTAGGAGACAACTAGAAAGAAGCAAAATAATTTAAATAGCAATTACTACCCCGATACATTTCACATATCTTTGCTATCTTCTCAGTTGTCAAGTACATGGACCTATTTTGGTGCTCTGCCTTCAGTATTTGTTTTGATTTCTTTTCAACAAAATTGCTATGAAAATGGATCTGTTTAAAAAGCTTGCAATACCATATGGAAAGGCATTTTTTAAAAAAACTACTTTTTAAAATAGGGGAGCCAAAAGATCAGAAATTCTGCCTGTATATGACTATAAGGAAAAGCAAATGAATTTTGATAAAGCTACTGAGATGGAATAAATTTATATTTATATAACTTCATATGATATGTCGCAGTAATTCTGGTAGCCAGAGAATATTTTCATTCTTCTGAGCTGATTAGTATCCCTCAAACAAAGCCTGTTACTAGGATCAAACCATAAGATAATCTCTTGAACTGTAAGGTGTTTGTAAGGGATAGGACATGTTGCAGTGTGTAGAACACAGCCTTTGCCAGTGGAATAACCCTGGTGGACGTGAATCATGTTGTGCACAAGTGTAACAGAACGAGTTACAAGGTGGGAGAATAGTAAGCAAATCTGAGAAATATGCATCTATTCCCAACACATTTGAAATTATTTGGCTGAAGCTAGCAAGGTAGAAAAGCAAGGAAAGTTCTGATCCTGCTACTATTGCCAACCTCTTTCCTGTAGTATCAACACTTCTGTAAAACAGGAATAGCAGCAGGTATAAAGGAAAAATAGTGCAAGGTAAACTTTGAGGGATTTTATAACAATAGTTTTGTCAATAATAAATAACTGACTTTTCCGAAATGTTTTTAAGACCAAGTTGGGAGGCAATTCAAACATTTCCACATGATTCCTGTTGAGTTCCAGAAGTAAAATAGTCTCAGGTCTTTCTGAATTTCATGGAAAGTATTGTTCAAACCAAACCTACAATCACATGAGAGAATTCTGATTGTCAAGAGCTTTACATTCAATAACTTTATATTCGATATCAGCTTTTTGATATTTCATCAACTTCTTAGCCTGGGTGTAAAGAAAGACAATTCAATTCCAGAGCACTTCCCAGGAAAGCTTTGTATTTTCTTTATCTTATTTTTATTATTTTTATTTTAAACTAAGGTAAAGCTTGTATGCATCTAACTTAGACATATGAAGTTTTAGTACAGCGAACATAAAAGAAGTGTCTTTCAGTTTGGTTTTTTTTTCTAGGTAAAAGTAGATAAATGTCAAGAAAACTCTTTAATTTTATATTCTAAAAAAGAATGATTTATGGGGAAGACAAATCAAATTACTTACCTATAGTGGGAGATTTTTGAAGGTACTTCCTTGGTTCTCTAAAGGTAACACTGAAAAATCTCTGATTATTCACCAATTTGTACTACAAAGTTAGGAGGCAGAAACTCCATTATTATTCCACTCTATTAAGAAGAAGGGGGGGAAGGGGAAATAAGACCATGAAGAAAATTAATCATCAGAAACATGGAGATTAAAAAAAAATTATTCACCTTTACCTCACCTATCAAAACCCCACAGAAGTTTCAGATGAAAGAATCAGATAAGCTGTGCTTTCTGGAAGAAACACTGCTAAATTCACAGAAGCAGAGTTTTTAAAACCCTGATGTCATTCCTGTGGATTCTTGGTCCCTTTGGTTGCCAACAGAGCCAGCCACATGTTTGCATCTTTTAGCATGTAAGTACAGGTATGAGTCTGACTATTTGCATAACTGAGCCTGCAGGACTGTGGATTCTTTCCTTTCCTTCAGTGCTCTGAGCTGCCCAGGACTGCAGTATTTGCTTTCAGCATAAGCAACAGCATCAGCTCACTTAATTCAGCAGCCTTCTGTCCATAGCAGTGCAACAAAATTTATTTACAAGTGCTAATTCTTAGATATTACTGGCCACCCCTGTAAGGCAGCAAGATGCTGTGGGCACGTAGCAGATGATGTAGGATGGAAACGTGTGCACGTGAACTCAAAGGTAAGGATCACAAATCCATAATGCAGAAATGGAAATGCCATTTAGGAGCACGCAGCTGGGAAAAGTTAAAAGCAGAGGGGACAGAGAAAATACACTGAAACCAAAGTCTCATGATTTCTAAGTTATTGAGCACTGAATTATTATTTGAATATAAAAGAAAGGACTTTTGAACATTAACTAAGACAGTTTACACCAAACTTAAAAGGTCCTTTTATGGGAGATCTGATGAAGCTTGTACCATAAAGAACTTGTTCAAGTTCCTTAAATCCACGGTAAGTATTGAAACTGAATTGAAGAAACAAAATCCTTATGATTTATAGTCAAAAATTCTACAGAATTCAAGGGATCACTCATTAGATAAAATGCCTCTGTAAAGCTGTCTCATGTACATGATCTTTCTTAAGTCATACTTTTCTATCTTTTATGTGCCCAGCACAATGCATCTGAAGGTCTGCTTGAATGCTCCATTTTTTTAATTGATTATCATCGATGGCTAAAAGGAAGGTAAAATGGTTGCACATCTCAAGAGAACGTGATCTATATTTGTTTAGATCTGTAGAATTAGCTTGTTCCAAAAAGGAACTGTTAAAAAGTCTAATAAAACCATAGGATCAGTTCCTCAAAGTGAGAGTTAAATCAATAACATGTGCAACCTATTATTCTGATTGACATAAGCCTTGAGTAGTCTGTCAGCAGAAGGTTATGCTATGAAACATAATTAAAGAAATATAAAATTGATTACATATCTCAGTCTTGAAAGTGGAAAGGATTTCTGATTATTTTTCAAATATTGAAGTGTTTCTCTTCTGTCTGCTCCAAATCAGTAGAAAAATCTCTTTTGCAATTTTGACTTGTAACTCCTAAATTTATTTTTATAGTAAGAATGTACTTTTGCACCCTAAGAAGTGGTTATGAACAGATAACGGATATTCTTTGAAAATACCATTTTGAAATGTATGGTAATGAAATTCAGATGAATACTTCCTAATGCATTCTCTGCTTAAATTTCTGTATCTCTCTAAGAGCACTACATGCAAATTAAAACTGTAGAATATGAGTAATTTTTAAACTTTTTAAAGATAGGTTTACTCTGAAGTTTTCAGGACAACAAGAACAAGGCAGGTATCTTACTTTCATGTAAATCTCTGGGATGATTTGGATTTTAATGGGTCCTGGATAAGGGAGAATCCCTACAGTGTTACATCTGACAAAGCCTTTATATGGAGCTATGTAAGATGTCATTGTGCAAAGCCTATTTATTTTTCTTTTTGTAGAAAAGAGAGTAATTTTATTGGTCTTTATGCAGACATCAGGGTAAGATGATCAGAGATCTGGTTTCAGATGTATGCCTGAAGATACTTTAAATAGGTCAGTTAACTGTTGTACAGATCAGTTTGCCTTTTTGCAAAATCAGAATAATAGAAGAGATAAAAAACCCCAATAATACATTGTAAAAATATTTATATTATCAGCAGTTTGTTTCATTTTGGTTTTTTTTTTGTTTGTTTTTTTTGTGTTTTTGCAAGCCTTCTTATGTAATGTGCCTCAGTTACTCTGAAGTTTTGTGGCCACTGTCAGAGAACTATGATTAATGAACTGTGATTATAGAATTACAGCTATAATGAAAAGACTACCTGGATCTCATTCTATTTTTATTATACATTTTTTATAATAGTGTAACTTCAAAGCTTTCAGTGCAAAGACATTGTATTCATGTACCCTGACAGGAGAATAGAGCTTGTTGTATATCATTCCCACCCAGTGCTTCTTTTCTGACTGATTTGTTTGTTGGTAGAAGTGTTAAATTGATGAGAAAATAATCATTATTCAGCATCATAATCAAAAGCCATCTTTGCATAGGACACTTGTCTAATTTAATCTTTTTGAAATCCATTTTAAACTCCCTTTTTTCATCTCAATGAAGAGAATGGCGTTTCCATGAGCTGCATTAGTTCTATCATTTCAATTGCATCAGAGTGGTTAATAGTACACGTTGTGCAAGACGAGGGGAGGAAAGCAGAGGTAACAAATGATTCCTAAATACTCCTCTGCCTTCACTGATCGCCAAAGGTAGCAGCTGAAGAAAATAAAGCATCATGCACAAATTGTGTCAGGCACACAGGCAGTCTGACTATGAATTTCAAGACTGTCAAGACTGCATGTTTCAATCAGTTTTGACATCTCCTGACATTTCTCTTCAAATTCTGCTTTCTATAAATAATTCCTTTTCTTAGGTGTTCTTTCTAGTTTCACTTTTGAGCATATAGAAATGCATCTCATCTCTTACTGTGGTTATCCTTTGTCTTCACTTTGGCAACCTGTATAAAAAGAGAAAACTTATTATCCATTAAAACAGCATTTGGATGTTGGAACATATACTGCATTTTCAATTAAATTTGGTATTCTTATGCCAAAATCTTTGAGAAATTACCAGCATCCCCTCTTCTTATTTGAGATAGTCTGAGTTTCCTCAGGATTTAAGGGTCCTGAGCTATAAGCACATCAGTACATAAGCTTGGCATTGCTAGAGGTCTAATGAAGTCTTTGGGTATACAGACTTGCAGAAAAATAAGTTATTGTCCTGTGCTATAAAATCATGGAAAGACATTGAAGACTGGAACAGGGAAAATGTATGGAAAAACCTTCACAACTTTGCTGAGAAAAGCATAGAAAGTCCTGAATGTCAGAAACTGATTTCCTGTGAACCTTGCAAAGAATCTACCATGTCTGGTGCAGCTGAGGCAGACCTCTAGGTGCTCATTTCAAGACCTCAGCTGAAATATCCCCAACAGTTGTTACGGTAATCAATGAACATATTTTATTTTTCATCTGAATCTGGATTCAGCTTTCTGTCCCTAGAATTGCTTGTGAATTTCCATGCTAATTGAAAAATTAGCAAGAACCTTTAGTAGGTACTAGAAGGGTGTTCTTCACCTTTCTTTACTTTCTTGCTGAAAAGCAGATATTTTGAACTTCAAGTCATTCCAAACAGTTCCTTCTTGAATTAATTTTAAAAATACAATGGAACCTGACTCAATAATTGATAATGCTTTTTAATGTATTGCACACAGTAGAATAGTACATATTTCCTTTATTCCATATTCTTCTGAGGGTTCATCCAGGACTCCTATCTCACAACTTTAAACAAGGAGTCTGGTTTAAACCAGTGTTACTCCAAGCCTCCTTAGTAAATGCAGCCCATATTCTTGTTTCAAGAGAAATATTGATCCATATACATGTAACAACACATTGGAAATACAGAAAATGTGATGACCTATACGATTTTCTAAAAGCTGCCTGTATCATCAGTTTACCTCCATGAAACTCTGTAAAATTTAGTATATTCTGTTTTTTAATACTGTGGCCCAGCATAAGCCTGCCAGGCCAGTGCAGCCAAATGCTGTTTTCATTTAGAACAGTAGCAATTTGGCCGGTGACTTCAGTTAATAGATATATTGGTATTGCCTAGGACTGGGCCAAGAACAGATAACTGCAGTAACTTTAGAAATTCCCCCAGCAGATGATTTCTTATGTGCAATTAGCTTTTAAGGTCTATCAATCTATATTACCGATATCTGTTATTTAGCATGGTCAGAAGGGAAAATGAAATGAAGCTGTAAAACATATGTCCTTGCTGGTCCACAGCAATTGGGACTGTGTGCCATTCTACTCGAGTTAGACTGTGAATCAGAGCTGGAGAAAAAAATGCATATATATATAGTCTTCAATATGAATCTAGAAGCTGTAGTTGCTGTGTTTATTTTCAACTATCTCAAACAATTATTTTCAGCTATTATTCAACTATTGATCTCTTGCCTATTTATGGAGTGGGTACTATGAGACTGCAGAAATACTTCTCAAGGTGCAGAATACTGCAGAATACTTCTCAATTCTGTCAACAGAATTAGCAGAAAAAGATCTTTTCCTTATTGTAAAAAAAATATAAAGAAATAAAATGCCAAAAGCTGGTTTTGCCTTTCTTTTCAGCCCCCCAGTGTCTGGAATTCTTTTAGCCACTTCAGTTTGGAAACCTTGTCTCCTTCATATATTTACTTCTGCAGATTATTCACTGCTGGCAATTAGCAACCAGGAGAAATCCTGCTGAGGAGAGCAAGTTAAAAGGGGACTTAAGAATGACTGTGCCTGGGAAACAAGCAGACAATCTGGAGCAGCAGACTTCCAAATTTCAAATGCACTCATTACAGAGATGAATAGCCAGAACAACCTCTCTTCTTAATTCCTTTTATGTGGGTCTCCAATCTGCTCACAACAGTATTTAGTCCAAAACTTAGTCCACTTCAGTGGGCTTGGAAAGGAAATTACTAAGATTCTAGGCTTCATTCTACTCCCCCCAAAAAAGAACAATTTAGAAAATGGCTGGCTACATCTGGATAATAACCAAATATCACTTTTCACATCCAAACCCTTTCAGTCTGGCATCTTCCAGGGAGCCCTGGTGTCTACATGATGAAAACAGGAGGAAGGCTTTTCCTGCTGCCCAGCTTTCATCTGCAACAGGAAGAAACTGAAAACACTTTCACTGATTTCAGTAAATCCAAATAGTCAGTGGTATGGACCATGTTTATGAGAAGGAAAATAATCTTACCTCTGTGGATTAGCTTAGGATCTTTTCTTAAGGCTAAAAAAGCTGCATAAACACAAGGCATTGGAGAAAAAACATTCCCCGAGTGCAGCTCTATTACAGCTGCTGTTGCAGAAAATACATTTTTGAACTTTCAAAAATCTTCTTAGTGTCCTTATTCATGAAGCCTGCATGATATTTTAACAGAGAGAATAAGTGACAAAGACTTTAGGTAAATTATCTTCAAAATATTGCCAGAACACTGTTAAATAAAAGATGGCTTTTCAAACGGAATGTAAAATGTCACATAAAATATTATCATTAAATAACTGTTTTTTGAGGGAAAGCAAAGCCAAAGACGCAAAACTGTCTTTAGGAATATTCACTTCTCACAAACAAAATCTGAAAATACAGAAAATATTTCAAAACTCTATTAATTTCATAGCTTCCAGCATCAAAAACACTGAACATACTTCTTCAAGTTGCCTGATTCTTTTACCTCTGAACTACCACAGCATAACAAGTCCTATGAAGAATTATGCATACAGGAAAGTAAGATAAGAAGTTGGTTCTTTTTTTGGTTTTTTTAGTGACTAAGCAAAAATGGTTCAAATGACACAGAAACTTCTTTTGTGGCTGCTCCAGTAGGCTGGTCTCTGTCACAGAAGTTGTTATTTTGCACTCATGATCCTACCTGCTTTCCTATTTAAAACAGTTTCTTGCCTCCCAAAATGCTGAATCTTCTAGCCCAACCAAATTAAGACACAGAGTGAGACCATTCAGTCATCACGTTTTACTCTCATGCATTTTGGAGTGATTTTTAACAGGATTTTATAATAACCTGAACACTTCAGAAAGGACACAAAGACTGTACCAGATTAGTAACATTTAAGCTTGGCCTTGAATTACTACATTTGATTTCTGATCTGAATTTTCATCTTGTTTGGAGATAATTCCATCCAGGCCTTTGATTTTGGAATATTCTTCACAATTCGTTTAGGTAAGAATGCATAACTGAGAAAGAGGACAGGTTAGGTTAGATATGAGGAAGAAATTCTTCACTGTGAGGGTGGGAAGACACTGGCACGGGTTTTACAAAGAAGCTGTTGATGCCCCATCCCTGGATGTGCTCAAGCCAGGTTGGATAGAGCCCTGAGAAACCTGATCTAATGGAAGGTGCCCCTGTCCATGGCATATCCAGGGAATCTCTAAGGTCCCTTCCAACCAAGACCATTCTGTGATTCTGTGGTTTTCTGCCTTTGTGAAAGGTTCTCACGGATGGTTTGGAAGGGTCAGGCATTAATAAAAAGCTTTTTCTTAGCTGTCTGTTTCAGGTGAAAATTACAAGTTTCAGGCAAGCACAAAGGTCACTGGCTCCAGCAGCTGTAGATGTGCCATCAAAAAGCCAATTTCCATACCAAGAGGCAAATCCAGTTATTATTTAAATGAATGTTTCAGAGGAATGTGTGTAGTAGAGGGCATGCAGATTATTTTCTAAGCAATTGACCTATCTTAGGGTTTCTACCTCTTGAATATCCAGAAGAGGGTGCCCATGTATAGTATAACCTGGACACCCTCCCCCAACATTACCTACTCCAATAATAGATCAGTGAGATTTGCAGCCTTTGCCACTTCAGTAATGAGCACAAAATTCTGACTGGAGGTGATGTAGTTGTGGGACATCAGGTCAGCCAGTCTTCATATTAATCCTTTGCTCCTTATTTCAGTTGAGAGCAATGAAATGTAAAAGATTGAGATCATTTGTTCCCAGACCACTTTCTTAACATTTTTTATGTCTTTATACAGTGTTTTATCTGGGTTTCCATCACTGCTTTTGGGGTAACTAGGTCTTTTAGTAATGACAGATCTATACAGATACATTCTCTTAGATCACTGTATTTTAAGGTTACAAATAGCCAGTACAGTAACGTTAATTTTGTAATTGAAGCATGCCTAAATGTTTAAATTATAAACCAAATTACTGTAGTTTAAGCTTGTCATAAGGAGACAATGCTGCTGTCATTCCCTTTCAGAGTAATATTGGGCAGTGGTTTTCCTTAGGATCTAATTGCTTAGAAAGTTCAAGTGATCAGAGGCATCTTTACTTTAAAGACAGGAAATATTAACTACTTCAGTTAAATCAAACCTTCTAAGTTCACAAAATTGTTAACTCTGTAATCATTTTCATGACATGTAGATTTTTTGCTTGTATTAGAGAGAATCTAATTTTGCACAGTAAGTGTTCCAAAGGACTATTTGCTGCACATGGGGTAAATGACTTGCATTTTTTGTTTTGTTCATTCATCTGATGTTGCCAGAAAATACCACTGGAGGGGGAATTGTATGCTCAAAATGAAGATACTTCTAGTTTTTGTAGTTTCTCCTGAAAGGGTTGGAGATAATAAGAAATAAGCCTTATCTTTTCTTTTTGCTTTACTCATGCCAAATGCAGAGGGCTGAAGTAGTCAGGGGATATAATATTATAAGTCAAATTGTAATAAAAAACTACAACCAGTGATTCTTTATAGCAACTAAAAATTAAAAGCAAATAACAAAAAAAAACCCCTTTGGGATCTGTGATTTGGTAATATACAAGAATATGTACATAGATTTATGTAAAATAATAAATCCAATGAAACTGAAGATAAAGTAAAATTAAGTCTATGATTGAAAGCTTTAAACCAAGTTACAGAACAAAACATGAAAATATATTTCCCAAAAAAGATACATGTCCAGCTTTAATTGCACATAGATATTTATATATATACACATGTATATATATCAGTGTTTCTGTAAAATTAAGTATATTGATAGACAACAGTTCTGGCTTTCTGCAAACCAAACAAAAGAAATAAAAATTACTCTATCTTTATGCATCACATAAAGACAAGTAAAATATCCCCTCTTGTTGGCACTTTCCAAGGGTTTTTCTTTCTGTCATCTTTTCCTTCCTTACAGTGAGAAAGTTCCTCTGCATTAAAAGCAAGTCATCTCTGGAAATCTAAAATACAATCTTATGAAGACCCACAGAAAAAACACTTCCTTTAATTAAAGTTTTACCTCACTGCTGATTTTTTTTAATTGACAAAAATGTAGATTTATTTATTTAATAAGACATTGAAAGACAATTTTTCGTCTTTTCTTCCTCTGGGAAGTGTTTTATTGTTTGCTTCCTTTCTCTTGCCTGCTTGCTGTGTAATTTAAGACTGATGCCTCCCTCTGGGAAACAAAACTTGATCAGAGAACAGCCTGCACTGTCACCTAAACAAATTATGTTTTAGTCACTGCTGATGTTGGCTCTGTCATAATGGAAATGTATAATTAATGCCTTTGCTTTTACTGCTTTGGAAAGACAGCTCCCTGAATCTGGTTCAAGGGAGGGAATTTTAAGACTGCACCCTTTTCTCTTTCTAACCATTAACACAATGGATCCCTATCACTGCCTCTAAAAATGAATGATCTAATCTCTACAGTTATTTATTAAATTACAGCCCAGGCAATTTATTAATACTAAATAATAAAAATCTGCTGTGCAGCAAGAATATGGCAAGGAATAAGAGAGGAGGGAAAACTCAGGAACCCAGGTTAAATCCTACATTTCTCCTTTCAGCAGAGCTTGAAAAGATTAAGCTATTTCCATTAGTTTCCTGCAGAGTTGCAAGCAGTGATAATAGGCATGTGCTAATTTCACTATTGCACTGTGCTATGAAGCAGCATTTTAGATCATCTTTCACCTGTGACATGACTCCCAATATCCCCAGTTAGCAGCTCTCTTTTTATTTTCAGTTTTTGTGGTTGAACTTATAGCAATGACTAAACATCTGGTATTATGACAACAAATAGCCTCTATCTTCTCACCTCTGGGATGCAGTGTAGCTTTAGACTATTTATACTTTGATCTAAAATTCTAAATGTCCAAATTATTCTTCTATAATAGGTCCTAAGTGACATTAAATGGATGGTGTCTGCTTTTCCTTTCCAAAATGGGCATCTCTCTCACCTCTTTTAGTTACTGCACTGCATAAAAATCTCAACACAACTAAATAACAGAAACACCAGTTTCAGGACTGAAATAACCTTTGATTTCTGCTAAGATACATAGAGACCAAGAAACACCAAAAGCAGTGAACTGTGCTTTAAACACATTCTAGTGACTTCAGAAGCTCAGCATTCTTACTTAAATTTATTATCACTGGGTCTGGAGCTGTACAGAAACCAGACCAAGGCAGCAAAGGTATCCATCCTCAAAGAGTTGTGATCTAGATTGGTTGAAAACATAGACAAAACAGACTTGGCTTCTAAAATTAAACTGCTGCTCTATGCCATTTCCTTGCCAGGTATTTCTAGACATCATTTGCATACTGTTTCCTATTTCTAAAGAAATATTCCCACATTCTAAAAATCTCTAATTCCATTGTTTGGTGCCACTATTCAAATAAAAATTTGTAATTATCATCATCACTATCATCATCATCATCGTCATCTTATTTTATGGAATAGAAAGCCGAGGTGCAGGGATAAGTAATTTGCTGGACTTCTTACAGGAATATTTTTTTTCATTTTGAGTTAGAAATAAATGAGAAGAAATTGTAAAGCACAAGGTCTTGAGCTGATGTAAATTGGATTACTTATTCTGAAGCCATAAATAGCTAAGATTAATTCAGACAAGTCTTGAATCTGTCCCCAGATCTTCTTACTTCTAGACTTGTAACTGAACCACTGAAGTATTCTTAGGCTATTTCAAGTCCTATGAGGCAGATAGATACATCTGCTGACTGTGATACTGTTCATCAATATGCCCAAAACTATGAAACCTGCATCAAAAAAGAACTTTGATACAAGTTCGAGCTAACAATGATTCTCCCTGAGGAGATAAAAATCTAAAATGGTACCTTCTTTTTTTAATGAAAAAAAAAATCATTTTCAGACATTAGTTTAGAGAAAATAAGTCACTTTTAAAAGAATCAAGACACAGCCAAAGTATCTCTCATATTTTGAATCTGAATTAACTTTTTCCCCTGTGAAAACTTTCCTTTCTGGAGTTCCTTCCAGCTTTTTATTATTCTGCTTCTTGTGTATGGACTAGGATCTCTTGAGAAAGCAGCTGGTACAAAAGGAGGACAGGGTAGAAAAAGAGATTCCTTCTCACCAGCCTTCTTATTCAGAGAAACTAGCACATCTAGAGGTTAGAGGCCAATGCAAGTTAACTTGCTGATCTTGAATAAGGCTGGGGTCCAGATGTTCTGGAGGACAACACTTTCTGCTCAGGCATTCAGGTAATGACAGTGGAGACAGGCTTGGCTGCTTTCTCTGGCACAGCCACTGATATCCTTTGGGGAACGGGGAGGCAAGTGCGTAAACAGGAGCTCCCTTGCCAACCCTCTCGACCTGGTCCCTCCAGTTTTCTTCTTTTTGGATGGTGCTAAGTTATTTAAATCCATTTGTAGATCAGCTGCCAAAGACTGATTTTTACGGTGCACACAGAGCTGCAAATGGGTCAAACCTTTAGGAGGGTGGTGTAAGCCTTTTGGGGTGCCCAGAGGTCAGCACTGCTGAGATCTGGGTGTGCCCTGCAGAACAGCAAGGCAGCACAGCCCTGCCTGAAACCTTCCTTCTCTTCCGCAAGAGCAGCAGGTTGGTGAAAACAGTGCCATTTATAGTCTGATTTGTCTGGGGCAAGAGAACCACAGGCATATTAAAGTACACAGAAGGCTGCTTGGCCCATGCTGCTTTCCTTGTTAAAATTCTCTGCCTGTTCCAGCTCATGCACCAGATCAGTTGCCTCCTTCCTCTGAAGTGAAGAGCGACAACAAACAGATATTGGAATATAAGGAAAAGACTAAAGAGGATGCCTTGCCACAAGCTAGGAGTTTTGGATTTTCAACGATTACTTCCCCATAGGAGAAACTTCATTGTCATTAGCTATTCATCTCAGCAGAGGTGCCTAAATATCAGAGCCTTCAGCATTAATAATATTTGGGACCTAAAGTTCTGAGACTCTGGGAAGTTTCTACTGAGCACTGAAAAAAGATAACATTGGAAGGAAAGTAGAAGGAGATTTGAGGATGAAATTATGACAGCTGAGAGGCACTCATCACCATCAGAAAAATAGGCACACTTCCACACCTATAGAAAGTGGCTGGCAGCTGTGTTAAAAGTCACAAAATCTCACTCACGAAATCAACTGCAAACCCATGTAAGCAGAAAAACACCGGAAAGAAGCAAACCCGAGAGCTATGTCCATAAACACACACAGATACATGACTAGAGAGGAAAAAAGGCCAAAGTCTCTCTGAATGTGCAAATAATTGGGAAGAACATAATACCCCTGGGCAACCAGATTTTTCTAAAAATCTATTACTGGAAATCCTGTTTGCTAAACTTAACAGTCTGACATGGGATTCCTCACATAAATCACTGCAGTCAGGCAGAGGTAGGAAACCCTCTGAGGTCTTCATAATACTGTCAAGAGATATCTGTGTGTTAACCTCCCTCCTGTGCAGCTATTTTTGTTCTTCGCCTTAGTTTGCAGACACAAAAGGTATAATTTGTTTTAATTATTTGTTTTCAAGTTGAATGGCTACAGACTCTGAACAAGAGATATCATTAGGCTCCAGCATATCAAATAGCATTGTCAAGATTCATTTGGTAGACACACTAAGAGAATGACAACATTTTCATTCAACATTGATAAGCTGAATGTGTTTATTTATAAAGGTAACACACCAAATTATATCCTGATAAAATATATTGTGGCAGAGATCTGGAGATAAAAACATAATCAAAGAAGAGAAATACACAGGGAAAGGAAATATTATAGCAAATCTATCATTTACATACTATGTGAGGTTATGACCTTTATCTTTCCCACAGTTTTTTTTCCTGGATTGGGATAAAGATAAATACTGGAGTATTAAAGATAAATGCGTAATAATGTATCCTTGTCTTGACAGTATGGATAGTGCCTCTCTTCATTCACTATGAGCAGAGATAGAAACAGAGGTTTGTTACAGTGACCTGTCTTTTATCCATGATAGGTTCCATCTTCATCCTTTTATGCACTGCAGCACTTGCAGTAAATTGCTTAATATACATTTTGCTGAATTTGCGTCTATACATTTTCCATACAGATAGTTTGGAAAGTCCTATTTCAATGTAAATGGGGAGCAATATCACTTGAGAGAAGGAAATTAAGCTGAAATAAAAATATTACAAGATGAGAGGTGAGACTAAAACCTGACAATGATTGCACAGAACAACTGTGAGGTTTCTGTATTATTTTATAATTACAAGGAAAACATGGACTTGACAATTAAGACTCAGAGGGTGAAAAAGCAACTCTTAGTCATAACAGCTGTCTCAGAAGACCAATACCATTGAGAGTACCTTGCCCTGTGCCCTGTGCTTCCCACTGCTGGAAGAAACCATGATATTCTCTTGCCTTCTTTCCTTCCATATTGCCAGCTGTATTTTCCACAGCAGGCACAGGAAGGTTTGACTAACACCCACTCACCTACCCAGGGAGGCAGGCAAGGGAGTTAGAGAAGTTTCCATTTTTCCAAGCTTACACAGGGGAGTCCCTAATACAGCCTACTATGTTGATTTTGCATGAAAGATAAATCTTCATTTTCCACCCTATTTAAATAAGGACCAGGGGTTTCTGTGTCATGGACTGGAAATCATGTGTAAGGTATCTATGATTGCCTGAAGGGCCTCTGGATTTATTTTTCCTTGTAACACCACTGTATAATAATGTAACATTTTCCACCTGAATCCCTAATGATACTTTCACAATTAAATGAACAAAAGTTTACAGCATTCTTCTAAAATATTCACAACCCCGATTTTACAAACACATTCCACAGCTTAATCAAGTTCAGCTTGAGCCATGCACCCCTTTTGCCAAAACCTGTGATGGCTATCTCTTGGGAATGCCCCTTATGACAGAGCCTATTTTCACCATTAATTGGTGTCTACCACAGTCTTGTTTTCATTCAGAGAAGCCAAAGTGCTTAATCTAACACTTGAAAAAAAGCCTCTCCAGTGGCTTTGCCTCTCTTATCTTGCATTCTGTGTGTGAGTGGGATAGCTCTAAGGAATACATTATTACTGCTGCAGACCACTCCAAATGATTCAGAGACCTTTTATATCAAAACCAAAAACAGATGAAGAAGAATTAGGTCCTCTGGGACCCAGATATTATCCAGTTCAGCTGAAGCCATTCTCACTTGGTTTGTCTGAGAGTGATTTTGCATTTTGTTAATAATTCTTTAATCCATCTAAAATGGGGAAGAGCAAATAAAGAAGAATCCTTCTACTGCTTCCTTCCTTCCTTTCTGCCTTATTTATTTTCCCATTTTGAATTTTTTTAGTTCCATATTCCTCTGGTTTTTGAAGCTGTTGATTGAATACATTGGTATTTCTTTTCTGTAGTGTGAAGCACTAAATAGCAACTTGCTAGGAATCAGACTTTTTCCTATTCTCCTTATTTTACTAAAAAAAAAATCTTCTCTAAAGACACCTGTCCTGGTTTAGGGCAAATACCTAGGAGGAAACCTCTGGGAGGTCT